>CM026212.1:2042802-2332802 GCA_014839995.1 Xenentodon cancila | reverse complement strand
ATCCCAGATGCCTCCGAGCCCAGAGATGTCAACACCCCCTCTTCGACCACCTCCGCGTAGAGGAAAGTTGGACGGTACGTTTGGGAATTCTTGACTAAACTTTACCAGTGTAATTTATCCAAATAATACATTAAACTAATAAATAGGAGCTTTGTTTCTATAGTGTGTGGAGTGCAGTGACATGGTCCAGACACAACACTTATATCTGATGATTTAATTCTGAAAAGTGCTAAAATTTCATATCAATGCAAAATAAAAGAAGAAACACAAAGTAAAAGGGTTTAGATGAAGTCTTGACGAAACCGTGGAGGCGAGTAAAAACCCTAAAAAAGTTTACATTTTCAGATTTTGATTGTCTTGGGTCTCTTTTTAAAAAAAGAACTCTTTTAAATCGTTTTTTTTTTAAGTAATTCATCCATCTCTTTGCTGGATTATTGATCATCGGGGTTCCCCCAACACAACAAATATTCAACATTATTTATCATTATCCATTATAATAATAATGTATTGTTTATTTTAAATTAGTTGTCATTCATCATTTGTGATTAGTGCGGCTCACACGTTTTTTTTCTGACCAGATTCTGTTTATCATAACACGTCTCACGCTACGGTAGGACGTAATAAGATCATCTAAAGAACAATCAAGATGATTGGAGTTGTAGGAACGTTGGAATCTGGACCAAAATCAGCTCCGGTTGTTCTTTGAGTGTGTGGGTGACATAAGTTATTAAATTCAGTTTTATACTCAGATTCCTCTTTAACTACAAACACAAATCCCACAAAATGTGTGTTTTGAGTTTTTGTCTGTTTCAACATTATACAAATTTTGCCTAAATGGAAAAAAAAAGAAAAATTCAGAACCAAAGTAGCTTTTGAAGCTGCTTTGGTTCTGCTGCTGAGCGAAAGTATGAAGACCTGGAAAACTGTTTTAGTAGTGACATCTGGTGGCTTAGTGGTCGGCACTGTTGCCTCACAGCAAGAAGGTTCCTGGTTCGATTCCCGGCCCGGTGGGTCTTTCTGTGTGGAGTTTGCATGTTCTCCCCGTGCTTGCGTGGGTTCCCTCCGGGTACTCCGGTTTCCTCCCACAGTCCAAAAACATGCACGCAGGTTAATTGATCTTTCTAAATTGCCCGTAGGTGTGAATGTGTCTCTATATGTGGCCCTGCGATGGACTGGTGACCTGTCCAGGTGGACCCCTGCCTTCCGCCTACTATGCGTCGGGATAGGCTCCGACGGACCCCCGTGACCCGGAGATGGAATAAGCGGGAATAGATAATGGTTGGATGGATAGTGACATCTGAAACATAAATGCCCAGAACTAAAATCACAAAACAGGAAATCAGGAAACAGGAAATCACAAAACAGGAATGTCCACAGCTGAAATCACGAAACAGGAATGTCCAGAACTAAAATCACGAAAAAGAAATGTTCCAGAGCTGAAATACAGAAAAACAGGAAAGTCCAGAACTGAAATTAAGAATCAGGAATGTCCAGAACTGAAATCATGACTTCCAGAACAGCTACTGCTCAGCTACGACGCTCTGCGTCCTTGCAGTGGTTTTCCTGCTGCAGCTGGAATGGTTGTGTGAAGCAGCTAAAGTGGTGACGGCGCCGGTTCGACAAGTCACTCATGAAACCACGTTGCTCAGTACGGATACCAGGGAGGTTTAGTTGCACTGTCTTGGGAAGTTCTCCGTTAGTGGTGCTGATGTGAGTTTGATGTGTGTTTATTTAGTGTTTGTACACTTCATCTGGATTTTGAGGCTTCCTGAGTTATGATGCTGAGGCAACACTAACTGTTGGAATTAGGATTACGTTTAGGCTATAGTGGGGATTTACATTAAGTGTGTGTGTGTGTGTGTGTGTGTGTGTGTGTGTGTGTGTGTGTGTGTGTGTGTGCGTGTGTGTGTGTGTGTGTGTGTGTGTGTGTGTGTGTGTGTGTTGTCTGCAAGTTTGCAAAATTCCCAAAAACTGTTTCATCAGCTGTGCCGAGCAGTTGGAGGCGTGCCTTCAGCTTCTGTGTGTAGCCCTTCTGGAAAGCAAACAACACAGATGGTCTGCGAGGATGACACACTGATGTCGCCATGGAGACCAAGAGCCTTGCAGTCAAAGGCTGAAAACATGTGAGGTAATATCCACGGGCCTGAAAGAATATTTCCGGTCATCTCTGCTTTTTTTTTTTTTTTTAATTTTTGTCTGCAAAATAAAAACACAGCTCATGTGGCACCAACATTTGACAGGAAGCAGGAGTCCGAGATGCCACTAAATGGTTTCATTTTCAAGACTACGTTTGCGTTGAACCGAGGCACTTCTGCACCCCCCTACAGTCACGCCAGGGTGTGGCGGTTTGCTGTGCAGCCACGAGTCTGTTGTTCAGGCTGGTTTCAAGACACCGTGACTGAGAAAACAGCTGCAAATAGAGGAGACTAAAGAAGGAGCAGCGGTGGGTCTTGATGAGTGTTGGATCTGTCCGCGGGGCAGACGTGTGCGGCGTACTTGTACCAGGAACTAACTTCAGGCCTTCTGGCTCAGACTCCTGCTGCTGTAGCAGATGCTCGCTGAGGCAAAGACGTTTCTGCGGATCACCGAGACGTGTAACTGAGAACCCCTAATCAGATTATAGTCACAACCCCGAATCAGACAGAGTAGGAAGAACATGGAAAAGGCCAGTCAGAGGATCGCTCACATCTACCATTATTGTTTCTTTGCAGACAGCATCAATCCAAGATATGACTCTTTTTATCTGCTTCATTTCTTTTGTTAGTTTAGGCCTGTTCGGTCAGTAAAACTATTTTCTGCTTTTAGATTTGTTTTTTCTGCTTTAATATTGCCATCAAAAGTGTGAATGAGTGTGAATAACGACCGCCGGACCTCCTGAAAACAGGCAGGATAGCCTTTCCCATCTTTGGTCCGGAGAACATATCCTATATTTAAAAAAATGAAAATGAACAACAACAACAACAAAACACCTCTGAAATCCTGATGCCCCACACATCGTTTTCCACTTTGTTTTGGTCCAGTGCAGATGCCTCCGAGCCCAGAGAGGCGGAGAAGTTTAACGTAGTTTAACGTAGTTTAACGTAGGCAGTTGTGAATGCAGCTCCACTCTGTAGTTCTGTGATAAATGACTCCTGATGCAGTGTCTCTGACGGGATCAGAGATCCTGAATGTCCCGCATGACCCCGGATTTTTCTTTTTTGGTTGCAGACTTGCGCAGGTTCCTCCTGACTCATATTACCTTTTGTGGATATACAAACTAAACTTGGGCTGCTCGTATTAATTAAGTGAGCATCTCCGGTTCTCCGTGACCGCTCTGCAGAGGCTCCTCTCCGTGGTTGGAGCCGGAGTGACCATTCCCCTGATGAATGCTGTCGTTCACGGTCCATCAGGCTGAAGTTAACATGATCCTGATGTCTGGTGACAAGTCCAAAAGACAGCTCTGTTCTGGGGTGGGAGTGCTCAGTTTAACACGACGCAGATGCCTTTTCTTTCATTTATTGATGGAGCGGGATTATTTATTGATGAGAGGACCTATCCATTAGTAAAGCCCGGGGGCCCGGGGGCCCGGGGGCCCGGGGGTCCGGGAAGGGGCGCTGGATCACTGGAGCTGCTTTGGTCTAGATGATGCAAGATGTTGGCCAAGCTGGAGGATTTTCATCTCCAGCCTGAGTCAGCCATCCTTCCAACTGGATGTCCTTGAAGAGCTTTAAGACAGACGAGTCTAAAACGTTCAGCTTTCATGGACGCGCTGGCTGCATAAATGTACATTAGTTCATGTTTGGCCCCAAACCTGGAATATCTGCCAGGGTACGTCTACTGTATGAGGACGGCCATGGCTCTCTTGGCATCTCCAAGTGTATGAAGGTTGAGCACACAGTTAAACATCATTCCCAAACATCCATCTCATGGAAGACGCCGCAGCCCGTGCTGCTCCTGCACACACTGGATATCACTCAGAAGAAAACCTTTCCCACATTCCCAAAGCTCGTCCCTCCTCCTTTCTCCCTTGTCCTTCCTCGTTTCCTAGAGTTGTTTCTGGTTCCTTGGTTCCTTGGACTTTCCTCTGTGGCACCTGTGGCCCATTTCCTCCCTTCAAAGACAGACTTTTTTTCATGTGTCGAAAGCTCTTTGTGCTCCTTTTGCTTCCCAGTTGGTTTGTTTTAATGAGTCTACAAATATTCTCATTATGGCACACGCTGTCATCTTTGACTAATTATAGTTTTTTTAATGGTTATTTGATTGCCATTTTAAAGTTAGAACTGAATGGTGTGACTATGGTGGGTGTGTTTATCACAGCCTGAAGGAAATTTGATCTTCAGTGAAACATTCAGCCTTCACTGCACATTAATCAAAGCCAACAATGAGCAGCGGATCACAAAAGAAATGCAATATTAGTCACAAAGGGAGGCGAGCGAAACCTGAACCTGAGCGGCGACGAGCCGCTGTGATCACTGTAACAGTAGACGCAGGTTTCTCTGCCTTTCTTGTGCCTCTGATTCAACATTATCCACCTATTGTTAACTTGCTGTTGTGTTGGGTCTTGATCAAAGACTGCAGGTGGAATTTCAACTGGATATTGTTGTGAAAACTCGAAAGGAGAGATCGAGGAAATGCTATAAAGGCGAGAGTGACGTGCTGCCAGGTGTGTCAGGACACAGCGGTAAGAGTAACGGAGAAGCTCTGAACGCACTGGTGCCTGCAGCATTGTGTTGGGTAGCCGGAAAACGATGAGTGGTAATGAAGGTGTGGATGAGGGTTTCCGACTGATGGGCCATGGTGGGAGTCCGGAGGCGCCTTTGAGCTGGAAGCACACAGATATGGAGATGGACTTGACATCCCGACTGCAACCCTCTGAAGGTGGGGCGTGTTATTGCATAGATCCCCAACCTTGCAGGGCAGTTTTAGGTGCATGACTTCAGTTTTTGAATTTGAGTGGATTTTTCTGCAGCTGTGTCAACAAAACATATAATACTGCAGCAACACTTACAGTCTGCAGTCAGAGACCAGCACGGGAAAACACATCAATATTTAATCAGTATTTGATCAATCAATAATTACTAGTTGACTTCATAGATGGAACAGCTTAATCTCCCCCCAAGTATTACTGAAGTGAAAACAGTAGCCTCCCTTTTAATCTACACTCAGGTGCAGCTTGTACCAGTAGTTTAGAGCCTTTAAATTAAAGAAGGACTTACGTGAGTGAACGGCGGAGCATTGCTCTGCAGTACTGGGTATTTTCCTGACAGTTGGGAACAAATGAAACCTCCATATCCGTGTGTGGAAATGTCCTGGATCCAGCTTGATTAAAAAAATCATGCTGTGTAACCTTTCACCACTTTACCAAGTAAAGACGCGGGTGTGTGTGTGTGTGTGTGTGTGTGTGTGTGTGTGTGTGTGTGTGTGTGTGTGTGTGTGTGTGTGTGTGTATTTAGGGATTTATAATCTCCCCAATCCTTCCTTATTCATTCTAATATACTCTTTATACTGTAGAAAGCGTATCAGAGCCGTGGTATTAACCCGTCTCCATCCAATGAAACATGAAGGTCGTGAGTCTGAATCATCCCTGGTAAACAATATTATATCAACTTTTTCATTATCCAAACATTCATCCCCATCTGCTTCACGGTACCTTACAGATGTTATCGTAATCAGTCATTTATGTATAAACGTTTTACAAATAGAAAAGCTTAAAAATTGTGTCTTTCTTTTTTTTGTATTTCAAAAATTATAAACTGATTGGACCGGTTCTGCTGCTTTGAGGATCCAGATGGAGTGATTCTTGAGGTAGAAAACAGTAGATCACAATGTGAAATGTCGATTTAACTGGGGCGCTGTGGATGGAGGTAACAGATCTGCTGGGCCTATATGAAGAAGGGGAAGGTTCTGTATTGATGGATGGAGATTAAAGACTGGGGGAAGCGTTCAGCCCAGAGTAGCGTCAGGTTTTACATTCTAGCTGTTGTTGCACCACAGTCAGAGGCTGCAGTCGAGCCTGGACGGGTTAATCGTGCATGTACCAGGCTGCTCGTGTGTGTTTGTACAGGTCGGGATGAGCTAGGAACCAGGTGAGGCCAGGTTGGAGGGTCAGTTCGAGACCTGGTCGGGACCTGGTCATGGCCTGGTCAGGGCCTGGTTGGGGCCAGTTCGTGACCTGGTTGTTGTCTGGTCGGGGCCGGTTAGAGACCTGGTCGGGACCTGGTCATGGCCTGGTCAGGGCCTGGTTGGGGCCAGTTCATGACCTGGTTGTTGTCTGGTCGGGGCCGGTTAGAGACCTGGTCGGGACCTGGTCGCGGCCGGATCAGGGCCTGGTTGGGGCCAGTTCGTGACCTGGTTTTGATCTTGTCGAAACCGGTTCGAGACCTGGTCGGGACCTGGTCATGGCCGGGTCAAGGCCTGGTTGGGGCCAGTTCATGACCTGGTTGTGGTCTGGTCGGGGCTGGTTTGAGACCTGGTCGGGACCTGGTCGGGACCTGGTCACGGCCGGGTCAGGGCCTGGTTGGGGCCAGTTCGTGACCTGGTTGTGGTCTGGTCGGGGCTGGTTTGAGACCTGGTCGGGACCTGGTCGGGACCTGGTCGGGACCTGGTCGCGGCCGGGTCAGGGCCTGGTTGGGGCCAGGTTGGGCCTGGTTTGGGGAAGCCGTTCCCCCTCATCCTGGTTTCCTGTCTGTCTGCAGGTCTCAGAATGCATGAATGGATCTTAATGAGGTAAATGAAGAAAAACCATGAAAAGCCTGGATTCGTGCTGCTATGGAAGATTCCCTTTATTGTCTTTAAACTTGCAGTGTTCTGCTTTGTTCCAACATTTTCTGACTTGAGTTAGACAAAGATAACTTGTGTAAGCTTGCAGATGAGTAGCTGTGCCAAAAGTCCTCCTGCAAATCTAATCCCAGTTGCATAGAAACAGGGTGTTTTGAATAATATCAGTCCAAGAATAAAGATGTGCAGAGACTGAATAAAAGAGGTTTTTACCCATCAGCCCTCCGTGACTCAGTCCAGATCAGCTTCAGACCAGATATCTGGTGTTTGACCTCAGCATCACTGCAGACTGCAGACCACACAACCCCCATCCCACATAAAAGAAGACTTTCATTAGTGCCCTGACCTCCGCGACACCCCGCCTCCCCCTAACTTCCAGATTCAGGACTGACCTTTCTGTGGAGGCCGAGCTGTGGACGAGCTGAGGTCTGCTGCAGCTTCAGAGCTTTTACTTTATCGGCTGATGGACGACTTGGTGGAAAGGGTCAGAACGTTTCTGGTGGCTTTTGTTTTGACTGTTGCTTAGTTCCAGTCCGACCAGGCTGTAAATATGTTTATATCTGCTGTGAAGTTGGACATTTAAACACGGAGGTCATTTGATGAGCAGAAAGCTGAATCAGTCTTTGCTGATAAACGTTGATTAACGTTGGACCAGTACTCCAGCCATCTACGTTGCTTTGGGGGATGGTGGTGGTGGAGGAGTGGAGGACGTGTCCCGGCTTTGGTGTCCCGGCCACGTTGTCCCGGCCTCGTTGTCCCGGCCTCGTTGTCCCGGCCTCGTTGTCCCGGCCTCGGTGTCCTGGCCTCGTTGTCCCGGCCTCGGTGTCCCGGCTTCGGTGTCCCGGCCTCGGTGTCCCGGCTTCGGTGTCCCGGCCTCGGTGTCCCGGCCTCGTTGTCCCGGACTCGGTGTCCCAGCCTCGGTGTCCCGGCCTCGGTGTCCCGGCCTCGTTGTCCCGGACTCGGTGTCCCAGCCTCGTTGTCCCGCCCTCCCTGTCCCGGCTTCGGTGTCCCAGCCTCGGTGTCCCGGCGTCGGTGTCCCAGCCTCGGTGTCCCGCCCTCCCTGTCCCGGCCTCCCTGTCCCGGCCTCCCTGTCCCGGCCTCGGTGTCCCGGCCTCGGTGTCCCGGCCTCGGTGTCCCAGCCTCGTTGTCCCGCCCTCCCTGTCCCGGCTTCGGTGTCCCAGCCTCGGTGTCCCGGCGTCGGTTTCCCAGCCTCGGTGTCCCGGCCTCCCTGTCCCGGCCTCGGTGTCCCGGCCTCGGTGTCCCGGCGTCGGTGTCCCAGCCTCGGTGTCCCGCCCTCCCTGTCCCGGCCTCCCTGTCCCGGCCTCGGTGTCCCGGCCTCGGTGTCCCAGCCTCGTTGTCCCGCCCTCCCTGTCCCGGCTTCGGTGTCCCAGCCTCGGTGTCCCGGCGTCGGTTTCCCAGCCTCGGTGTCCCGGCCTCCCTGTCCCGGCCTCGGTGTCCCGGCGTCGGTGTCCCAGCCTCGGTGTCCCGCCCTCCCTGTCCCGGCCTCCCTGTCCCAGCCTCGGTGTCCCGCCCTCCCTGTCCCGGCCTCCCTGTCCCGGCCTCGGTGTCCCGCCCTCCCTGTCCCGGCCTCGGTGTCCCGGCCTCGGTGGACACTTCTTCACTTAAGTCTGTCTCTGCAGCTCTTGACGATGCTCGATAATTTAGGTTTTATATTTTTACCAGGAGTGTTTTTTTCACGCGAGATGTTGTGATGCAAGTCAAAGGTTTCCGTGGTAACCATCTCTAACAAGGCCTTCTTCGCTGCTTTTGTTTTGTAACACATAGCTAATTTGTTTTTTTAAGTACATTTTTAAGCCATTGAAGCCCTTTGTTATATATATCATTTCCAAGTTATTGCGGATTCAGTGAGGTAAACCTACTAAACCTTCTGACCACGTCTATGTTCCTTCTCCTTCTCCTGGTCTCCTAATGAATCCGCCTGCCTCAGATCTCATCAGCTCCGTGTGCAGCTCTCTCCGTTGTTGCTCTTCCCAGCTTCCATCCCTCCTCCTCCTCCAGCTCATCTGTGTTCGGATCCACGAGTGTGAAGGAGACTCCGACTAATCCAGTCAGCTGAACTCCGGTGCGTGCTGCGTTCATTGTCCCCCGGCTGCCCAACATCACTTTTTGTCTTCACTAATCCCATTGGCCTCGCCACGCTGCATGCACACTGGCGTCCGCTCAGACGCAGCTCTGTGTTAACGCCACCTCCGTATTCAGACGCGCCGTCACGCAGAGGGGCAGGACGTCCTGCTAAAGCTCCTGCTTGGTAATAGAACCTGAATATTCCTGCGTGGATTAACGATGCCTGAGTGATGCTTCTGTCTGCGTGTCGTGATAAAGCAGAAGTGTGACGAGCAGTAAGGGTTAACAACCGTTCCAGCGGTTTCATTTCCGTATCATTTCCCACGAAACCTGTCAGTCCCCCAGAAAAGAACATGTTTCTCTGCAGGTTCACTCTTTCATTGACCTTTCTTTCCAGGGTTACAGTTCATTTCATTCACACAGCTGGTGAACAGTTGCTTTATTCGTCAGACAGTAATTTTAGAAATGGGAACTGGAACCCCACCTTAATCAAGACACCATCATTTTCTTTACTGACTGAAAACCTTCTACAACCTTGAAAGAAGCACCATGTGCAAACATTTTCCTGGCAACCGTGAACAGCTGGATGAGTATGAGGGCCGAGGACTGTGTCCTCGCAGCCAGAAGGTCCCTGGTTCGACTCCTGGCAGAAGTCCTTCTGTGGCGTTTGCAGGTTCTCCTGGTGCTTGGGTGGGCTTTTTCAGGTGCTGCAGCTTCATCCTGCAGTCCACAATACATGTATTTTAGGTTAAATGATAATTTTGATGATTTCCCACAAGATGGATGGGTTTGGGATCAATAGGTTAATGGAACCAAAGGTTCTAGCTCATAGGATTTTTATTATAGTGCCATCTAAAAGCCCGTCAAAGTAATTATAATTGTCAGAGGTCTTTGGGGAGTCCTGAATCTGGAATATTTCAGGTTTGGTGCCTCTTTGATGCTTCTGGGCAGAACTCAATGGAAACAGGAATAACAGTGCTTTCAAAAGAGGTTCCAACGGGTTTCCTGCTGGGACCTCTGAGATGGTGGATATAATTAGGAGCTTCAAACCCGTTCCCTGAGCCAATATGTTCAATCTTAAAGCGCTCGAGATGACTCGCGTGTGCTGTGAAACATGTCATTGGCACCTGGTCATTTCCAGAGGAAGGTTTGATTCAGGGAAGTTCCTGGGACAAGTGCTGCCCACGTTCAGATGTCCAGGCCGTCATTCATCTGAGCGCCGTTCTGGAAACGTGAAAGCTCAGGGAAGTTCCTGGGACAAGTGCTGCCCACGTTCAGATGTCCAGGCCGTCAGTCCTCTGAGCGCCGTTCTGGAAACGTGAAAGCTCAGGGAAGTTCCTGGGACAAGTGCTGCCCACGTTCAGATGTCCAGGCCGTCATTCCTCTGAGCGCCGTTCTGGAAACGTGAAAGCTCACCGAGCAGCGAGAGCCACAGACAAAAAGGCCCGTGTATTTGTCGGCGCCGTCTTACACAAGACCTTCAGCTGCACCTCATGTTCTTCCAGTCCCTGCTTCTCAGAAGTGACAGATGGGAGAGGAAGACGAGGCGGCGCTGTCGTCTCTACCTTGGAGATTGTTGTTGAGTTTTGTTGACGTTGGACTCACCATCGGAGTTCAAGCGAAAGCGCCGCTCTGCAGTTCCGTCAAATGCGGTGAAACTGGGCTGTGAACTCTCTGTGGACGTTTTCTCGTGTCAGGAATCTGTTTGAAATCGGTTCTGACTGCGTGTTCAAAAAAAAAGCAAACTTGATCTGATCAAAATTCAACAGAAGAAAACGTGAGCTCACGGGTCTCCGCCGGGCAGCCCGCCGGGCAGCCCGCCGGGCAGCCCGCCGGGCAGTCCTCAGCTGAGACAGCGGTGGCTTACTGGTGAGCTTCACATTTTGTGTAAAACATTTGTTAAAAATATGTTGTATTATATTAGCAGGTGTAGCAGAACAATTATAATTTACTAAAACAAATAATAAGGGAAACTTAAGAAATTTGTTTTGGTGAGAATAAACTTTTTTGAATATCTGCAGACAACAATAAAAAGATTTTTTTTAACTTCTACATGTTATTTAGCCGGGTTTTATCTTGTTGCGGGCTGGTTAACAGTTAACCGCCGCCGTGTCCTTTATCTTCCTAAAGATGGGAGTTTGTGACAAAACAGAACAGTTAAAGTTATTCTCTTAGTTTCCTCTCAACAACATCCTTCACTTCATTATTTAGCACTACAAAGTAAAATAAAAACTATTCTTGAAAATTCTCTTTATTTATCTCACATATTCAGATTACAGTCAACTAATAAAATCAATTTTAACGTGAACGTTATTAAATCTGAACGACTGGTCTGTTTTTCAAACTTTGACACAGTTCCTAAAGTCTTAGTGAAACTTGACATTCTTTCAAAACATGGATTTGGTACTAAAGCACCTATTTCAACCTTGTCTTTACAGCAGACGCTTTCAAACCTTTGAAATGGGCAGAGGAAGAGCTTGTTATTTCTGTCATGAACGTGGTCTTTACGGACTTATTTTTTTTATCTTGTTCACATCTAGTTCCTGGTATCAGTATTGGGGTTTACCATTTAGACTCGTGCACAGATCAATTGGACTGCTCATAAAAAGATTGAGCTCGTGCATAAATTGATTGGGCTCATGCGGAAATCGATTGGACTTCCTCATAAATTGATTGGACTCGTGCATAAATTGATTGGACTCGTGCATAAATCGATTGGACTCGTGCATAAATTGATTGGACTCGTGCATAAATCGATTGAGCCCGTGCAGAAATCTATGGGACTCGTGCATAAATCGAGCTCCGCTTCACGAGTGTGCAGTACAGATACTCCTGCACTCCAACAATCAAATCCTCATTTGGATTCCAGCAATAATTCACAATCGGCTGGCAGGTAATAAACAATGGGAATTGGATTCCAAAGCAATCTGGGCAACTGTCATCGTTTGATCTCCCTCCCCCTCTTCTTCATCTCTGTCCTGTCACCTTGGACCTACCTTGTCAAACCCTGGACCTTCACTCCGGTCTGTCCCACACCAATTCAAGTTTTTTATTTTATTCTTCATTTTTAGAACGATGCAGTGGCCTCAGTTCATTTTAAAGTCTGACCCAACCCTTTACCAGGTTACGTCAAACCTCACCATGACCCAATCTGGCTTCACACTTAAGCGTTAAGCCTGAAGAGGACGCCCTATAATAACATTCTGGCTCATGAAAACATCTTTTGGTGCCTCAAGGACTACTGGTCAAAAGAAGGTTAGTGATTATACAAGACAAGGTCCCCATGAGGCAACAAAAACACATCCACACACACTTCCCCCTCTCATCCTGTAGCTGATATTAACCATCACGGATTGACAGCGTTTACCCTTCCATGCTGCCTCCACTCATCACCGGGTGGGGGGTGGGGGGGCGCGCCTCCAATACGACACATGGAAATGTGTTCATGGGGTGAAATGAGGCTCTGCACCCTGCTCAGCGCCCCCTCCAGCTCTGTGTCCCGAGGCTCCCGTGAATAATTACCCCCCCAGTAGCCTTTTCTCCACCTTCCCTGCCTCCTCTCTTTGCTTTCATCCATTATTCAACATCCCACAGAGGCTTCGGTGTGTGTGTGTGTGGATAAATGTACCTGAGTAGCACCTTTGACTGGTGTTTGTGTCTGTTTTACATGTACGTGCGCTGCTGGTTTTACGTGTGACAGTGCAGGTGTTTCTCTGCGTTGGTGGAGGTGGTGTGGGGCCGTGGGGGTCAGATGTCAGCGCCGCTCGGAGCCTGTGTGTGACCGTTTACATCTAAGAGTGAAACCAGTTTACCAGTGTTGGGTAAAAGACCCACCTGATTGTGGCTCAGCTGTGGTGCCACCTGCTGACAGGAACCAGTCATTGCAGGAGTCTCACGACGTTGGATAGAAATGAAACACTTAGTTTTGGTTGCTTTTTGTTTCAGACTCCACATTGATTTTCACTTATTTGCTTACACTGAATATGAAAAAGGTCACCATTTCTTTTAAAATCATCATGTTTATTTAACACACATGCTTTTTTCACATCATTATAACAAAGAAAACTCTTATTATGATCACAAACATGATCCATTTATATTTTTACATTCAGCTCTGATCAGAAATGTTGGGATAATATTAAAAAATAAAAATAAATTAACTTTAAATGACCTTTTACTTTTTTTTCCAGACAGTATTAAGTCAAGATATTTTTTTTTCCTTGTCAAGTATACGTTGATTAACACCCATTTCTGTGTCCGACTCTTTACACATTCCCAAAAAGACGCTGCTTCCTTTTATAACGTTCTTGTCGAGTTCTAGTTTCAGTTGTTGAACTCTTGTTCCTGAACGTGTCCCAGTGCAGGGTCCTCTTTGTTGGATCCTGGCGTCAGGTCAGGACTGCGGTCCCGCCCACCTCCACCTTTTCTAATGTGTCCAGGATGTCGTCTGGTTGAAAATTACTTGGACGTTCCCGGAAAAGATGCAGCGGTGACGGCGCCAGATGCTCTAGGATCTCAGTGTGCATCGCAAAAGAGTAAACGAGCTTTTCCAGGAGATCCGATACGACCCCAAACTGTCCCAGAGTCTGCTTTCTGGACGTGCTCCTCCCACACGTGCACAAACATTTATCATCTTTTTCCCAGCATGTTTCATCATGTGTCATGCTGTGCACGGCGCGTGCATGTGAATGTAACGGATCAGCGTCACAGATGCTCTGCTCTCCAGCTCACTAACAGCACTGCAGGTGTTTTCACATTTGCAATCCATCACTGGATCTTGAAATAAACAGCAGCTGCGCTTCCGACGTGTGCCGCGCACTCACGGACCCATCCAGGCTTCTCTGGTCGACCAGATGCTCCTGCGGGAGCAGAGATGATGAATATGGAAGTGGCCAGATGTTCTGTCTTACTGTCGGGAAAATGTCCTCATCTATTTTCAATCCGATCAGCTCGGCTGTCTGAAGGTAAATCTAAAGATTTACGCTTAAACGTATCGAGTATTTATGGCTGAGAGATAATTCAAACATAGTCGCAGTCCAAACGATGCTGTTTGCCGAGACACGGGAAGCTTCATTTCTGTTTCTTTAACGTGCAAAAACCAAAAAAAGCTTTTCAATCAAAAACTGTTTTTTTTTTTAGTGAAATAAATGTATAGTTGAAGTGGGAAGTCAAGTGTTTTAAAGTGTTTAGTGAGTTTCTCTGTTGGCCAGTTCTGTGTGAGGATCAACGAACTTTTAAACGGAGTTCACGGATGAAGGACTGATCATGAATCATTCCTAACCCTCCCTGCTGATTATCCGAACGCGTCCAACCTACACGCCTCCGTCACGACTTCACTCCGGGCTGTCGTTGGCCGAGCAGCTCAAACACTTCGTCCTGACTCGGTTTGACGGAAAAAATCCTTTCTTTTCTCTCTCTCTTCTCCAGCTGCACTGAGGAAATTCTGACATTTCGTTAACTCGTGTAATGTCGGTGGTCTTTGGCGACTGACCTCCTTTGATTGAACTGACCTCCTTCTGCACCCTCAGGACAAGAAATACATTTTCGACCCATTTGCGATTCTCTGAGAATAGCAGAATCCATTTCCGTGGTTGTGGGCATGTTCTGCAGAGGCTGCTGCGTCGGGTCAAATTAAAGGTCGGGAATTCTGCTGTGTATGTTTGATAAATAAGGAGGCAAGCGTCAGGGTCCAGGAAGATTCACAGCGCCAACCACCCACAGGACCGTCTACACACACACATTTATAGACCTTCACTTTATATTAATGAGAGTGGAGATGATGTGGAGCAAAAGATGTGTAATGTTACGTAGAAACGCACAGCCCTGCCTATGTGTGCATGTAGAGACGCTTCGGGCTGCTCACGCAGGTCAGGAAACGCCCGCGCCGGACGGTGAACGTCATCTTCAGAAGATCATCCTCATTTTTCTGCTGATTTGGTCTGAAACGCTCACTTTTCTGTCCGTGAGTTCGGCACCAGTCTCCTCTTTTAAAGTTGCAGGATCAACAGTAGCAAAGTTGTTTTTGGTGCCGTAAACTCAGAAAAAAATCACGAGTGGCATTGAATTTTTGACCTTTATATTGTGGCTTTATAAACTTTCTGGGTGACAACGGGATGCATTTACGGCTGTGATCAATGACGGGTTCAAACACACGGCACAGTTGGATTTGACAAACTGGTTAAAAAGTCCTGAAATCCTCCTCAGCATCCAGTCTGCCGCGTTTAAAACTGTTTCCAGGCAAACTTGTGATCCTAGAATCTGAAACGCTCGCGCCAGACTGCAGCAGGAATCAGTTTCAGCTTCCTCAGCTTCCTCGGCTTCCTCAGCTCCTCAGCTTCCTCGGCTTCCTCAGCTTCCTCAGCTTCCTCAGCTTCCTCAGCTTCCTCAGCTTCCTCAGCTTCCTCAGCTCCTCAGCTCCTCAGCTTCCTCAGCTCCTCAGCTTCCTCAGCTTCCTAAGCTTCCTCAGCTTCCTCAGCTCCTCAGCTTCCTCAGCTCCTCAGCTCCTCAGCTTCCTCAGCTTCCTTAGCTTCCTCAGCTTCCTCAGCTCCTCAGCTTCCTCGGCTTCCTCGGCTTCCTCAGCTTCCTCAGCTTCCTCAGCTTCCTCAGCTCCTCAGCTTCCTCAGCTCCTCAGCTTCCTCAGCTTGCTAAGCTTCCTCAGCTTCCTCAGCTCCTCAGCTTCCTCAGCTTCCTTAGCTTCCTCAGCTTCCTCAGCTCCTCAGCTTCCTCAGCTTCCTTAGCTTCCTCAGCTTCCTCAGCTTCCTCAGCTCCTCAGCTCCTCCAGCTCATCCAGCCCGGTCTGGAGTTCACACTGGAGCTGTGGTCTGTGGGCGTGTGAGTCCTGCGGGTTGGACTTCCTGGTTACCTGCGTGCGTGTGCACGTGCACTCCACCCTTCATTGTTTCTCTGTCGCAGCGATCTGATTCTAGGTCAGTAGAAAAGTCTTCTCTATTTTTGTCCACATAATCCCCTTTAAGAATGCACACACGCCTCAGCGTGCACAAACCTGTGTGTGTGTGTGTGCGTGTGTGTGCGTGTGTGTGCGTGTGTGTCAGCTGGAGTGTGCTAATACCTCCAGCACGTTACACACTAATCCACGTACTGCCGACAAGACCGCCCTGCCTCTCCACACATGCACCATCACACACACACATAATTCCCGGTAGACTTCCATCTTGGCTCAGACACCCGTTCGCGGATCTGTTTCACGCTGGGGTGTTGTGGCCTCTTTGGGAGCACCCATGAGCTCAGCCATGGTGGTGGGAGCAACAGGCCAGGTAAGGCGCAGCATCACACCTCCTCAGTGACGGAGAGATTTTAGCCACCTAGTAGTTCAATTATTGGAAAAGCAGCACAATTCCTTTTCACGTATGAAATGATCTCCATCTCAGGACATGCAAAGTAACATTCATGCTGTATTATCCTCACGTCCTTATTTCTAAGTAAGTTACTGACGTTTTTAGTCCCACGGACATCGTGTAACCTCATTCAAATCTGTGATGACAAACTGGGATTACGTGTTTTCTATCAAGTCTGTTTATTCTTCCCAAATCCCAAAATCCCAAAGAATGAAAAGTGCTATCCATTCTTCAACTTGTGCAGCTTGGATTATAGTATTCAACTGCCTCAAAAGCATCTTATAAATGGCAAGTTTGTTTATTAGAATCCCTTGAGTGGATGTGGGATGAGACCAACGAGGTGGCAGGAGTGCAACTTTCCAAACGTATGCAGATGAAGTGAGTAGAGCGAGTACCTGTCCACAGCTGTGGCCACGATCTGGAGGGTTAAACATGTCGAGATCTTTGATGTCCACCGGGAAGGGAGTCTAAGGCTGACTTCACGCCTGAGCTGGCTGGTCTGCTTTAAACGGACCACAGTTCATCCGATTGGAAAGAAGCGATGTCCAGACTGCTCGGGAACGTCAGTCTCCAGCTGTGGTCCTGTAGTCCTCTGGACTGAACCATTCGCTTGTCTTTTCCTGGTAGTAGGGATGGAGAACGGGGTCGGTTGTCTTGAACCCCACATTCCCATCCACATTTCAAAGCCCTGCTGTTCTCATGGTGCTGGTCCGAACCCAGATAGATGTAGATAAAAGTGTCAGAGCCTCTGTAGTTTCCATGACAACGGGATGCATCATGCACGGTAACGGTTCCCATCAGACGGCTCAGAAGGTTTGGAGGTTTGACCTTTCACCTCAGCTGACGCGTCCCGTTACGAGTCATGTGCACACGCAGAAAAACTGACGGACTGTATGTGCAACAGAGGAGCTGGAATCTCCGAGCCTGTGTGTGCCGCACAGCTGCGGAAGCGTGCAGGAAGTCTGGGAGGACGCTGCCGCTTTGGAGTACCTGCTGGGCTTTTTCCATGGTTTACAACCACTAATCCCCACCATCCAGGATTCCCTGCTCTGTCGTTTCACCCTGGATTTAGATCTGAGACTCATTAGCTGGACGAAGGCTTGTTAAGCAGGTCTTTGCATCCGTGTGCAAGAAACAAGAAAAAGACGTAAATATAAAAAAACACCAGTAGAGTGAAGGCAGCTAATTCACGACGGCCCCAAAAGACGTAGATTCAGTGATGTCGGTTCAACATTCTTGGACAAATGTTCATTTTTATTACAAATTGGAATATTTAACAAATTTTGGAAATGTGAGAACTTTGTAAATATTTGTTTGGAAAATGAGCACGAGGAACAATAGTAAATAGTGGGGTTTTTCCAGTTTGGTTAGAAGTGGACATGGAAGCAAACGTCTGTGGAGGAGTGGCCTCGACGATGTGAAGACGCGTGTTGACGGAAAACGAGACAAAGATGTGACCTTTGTGATCCGTTGTTCTCTGCAGAAATGCAACGTTCACCAAGCAGAGGCTCAAGTCACGTCGAGGAGACATTAGGACTTAAAAAAGAGCAAACTGGTTCTTAAAAACGCTGAGCTGAGCCAGCTGTGAACAAGATCCAGCTGCAGCCCCCAGAAGACAGGACTAAGACCAGCCTCAGCATCAGTTATGAGAGAACCTCTTTACTGGTCCTCTCCAGTCCTGGTCCTCTCCAGTCCTGGTCCTCTCCAGTCCTGGTCCTCGGGTCAGCACGTTTTAGACGTTTCCCTGATGCCCTGTGCTGCTGATGAGGAAACATCTGGAGCATGCAGGTCAGGGGGTCCTGAAGACTCCGCCAGAACCCGGCTGTTTGTGAGGCTGTGTGTTTGTAGATGAACGCCGCCCTCCCTGTTTTTTTTTGTTTGTTTCCAGCTCTTCAATAACACATTAGGATAGAAAGTAGGACACGCCAAAGATTTGTGCGTAAAGATGAATACTGCTGGAAGCAGCCAGGAGAACAGCGCCGGATGATGTCATAGTTGCCTCAAGGGAACTCTGGGACGGCCCACTGGGCGGTACGCTGATGAACTGACCGTCCACACACACCCAGTCTCTCTCTTGCTGTGTCTGTGTTTCTAATGCTCTGTCGCCCTTTTGTGTCCGCGATCAGAGCGGACGAGGACACCTGAATGTTGTATTCCCAAACACACACACACACACACACACACACACACACACACACACACACACACACACACACACACACACACACACACACACACACACACACACACACACACGCACTCAGCATGAGAGCTCATTAGGTGAGAGGGTTCGTGTTAATGAAACCTCAGGGACTTGGTTATCCGGCCCTCCGGGAACCTTTTGCTCCGTCTTCTTCTGCTCGTCTGTCACCGCTGACAACGCCCTATTGCCTTGTTGCTAGGCGATGGTGATGGGCGCAGCCACTGGGTTGGTAGTGTTTCTACAAAAAAAAAAGAAAAACAAAGACTACTCGTGCGTCCACAACACTCGTATATTTGAATTTAAACTTCATTTCAAGGGTAATATAGCTTTAAATATTTGCTTCCTCTTTTAAACGTGCTCAATGATCAGATATTCAGATTATAAATGATATAAAAACATATTCAAACGATGACTGGCTACTCTTAGATGACTCCTAATGTGAAAAATACAGTAGTAATAGAATATAAAACCAATACAAAAGGAATAAAATACGTAGATATGTGGCTAAGATGTGAGATGAACACAAACCTTAACTGTATGGAATAAAAAAGAAACGGGAGTTTTGTCTGCTCCAGGTTTCCGTACTTTTCCCTCCTTTCTTGGAGAGAACAGTGAGGAAATCACCTCCACCAGTGTGAACTGCAGCAGCTGACAAGAGCGAGTTATCCAGCTGTAACGGGACAAACACGTTAAGATTATTACCGCCGTTACCCCGTAACGGGCGCCTGCTCCGACTGATCTACATTTGTCCCCTGGGGGCCATCAGGCATTTGTGAGGGACATTTAAAGAGCTCGGTTTCCTTATTATTGTTGTCAGAACGAGCGGAGACACATTGCAATTCAATCTCAGTTTGCTGTTTCTGAGGTGTTAATAAATTAAAGGAACCCCTCGCCCCCGCCCCCGTCCCCACCCCCGTCCCCACCCCCGCCCCCCAGGGCCTCGGGACGAGACGTCCACAGATGCATGTAAAATACACGTATGCACGTGCACGAACATACACGCTGCTGTCCCCAACCCCCACCCTCGTGCATGTCAGGGGACAGGGATTGCGTTTGAGGAACAGTAATCACACAACAGAGACAAAAGAAAAACATTAACTGGCGTGTTGGGATCAGACTTTCATTGTGTTGGTGACGGCTGATGTTGGAGGAGCTAGGTGTGGCCACATCGGCGGAGCCTCTTTGTCTGCTCTGCCCTCTAGAGACACCCCGCCCCCCTCCTCCTCCCCCTCCTCCCCCTCCTCCTCCCCTGGCCTCCATCACCACCTCTACCAGCACACCGCCATCCTCATGAACACTGTGGCTTTCCTTAACCTTTACAAGTTTTGGGTTTTGGTCCCCATATGGACTACAAGTCCCAACAGGTTCAGTGATTGTACCGAATCAGGTCCTGAAGAGGTGACAAAGACAAGAACACACACACGCGTACACCTTTGGGAAGCTGGAGGGATGTTTTTGTCGTTGGTGGCGCCTGCCTGTGGTGTCCTGAGGGGGATGATGGGTAAACAGATTCTAAATGATGAGCCTCAAAAATCAGAAAACACAATGTTGAGGCAAGTTCTGTTTTTCATATTGTAAATAAATGCAGTCAAAGGTTTAGCCCATTATTATGAAACCGCTGGTCCAGGTGGCTGAATGCCCTTTTAGACGACATCCGTCACATATTTGAACGACATCCGTCACATATTTGAACGACATCCGTCACATATTTGAACGACATCCGTCACATATTTGAACAACATCCGTCACATATTTGAACGACATCCGTCACATATTTGTGACCCTGGAAGGATCTCAGCAGGATTTCAACGTCTCATGATCGCTCCTGGATTTACCGCCAAACTCGTCCCAGTTGGTTGGAGACGCACCGTTTCCCATATCTGTCCAGTTCCAGTTTTGTCTCCTCATGGCGCCACCTACCAGTCCAGTCCTTCTTTCTTGGGTGATGATTAGGTGACGCACAGCTTCAGTGTTGAAATAGTCGGAAACACGAGCAGGCTTCCATTTGTGTTTAAGAAACCCGGAGGACCCCACATCCCAACACTGAGCAGCAAACCGCGGTGAAACCTCTGCCGGCGTCTTGGCGCCGCAGGGTGGCGCAGTTAAGACTGTTCTCCCGAACATTCCCGTCATTGTTCTTCCACGTCCTCTTTGTACCTGACAGGTTGAACACTTCTCTGTCTCCGGTACGTCTCACTGGAGGTACTTTTGGAAGCAGTTTGGACGCATGTACATTTACATTTTTTTCCAGCGTGGTTTTGAAATTTCAACCCACATCTTTCATTAAATCTTTGAAAAAACACACATTGGGCTGTAACATTTAGTGCATATTTCCTGTTTGTCCTGTAAAAAGTTTATACACTTGAGCACAAGCAGAACGAGTAAATACATTATTTAATGGCTTTAATGGTGCGAGTTTACTGGCAGTAACTTCTGAAGCAGTTTTTCACATGAGACATGAATTGTTGATAATTTGATTATTAGCTTGACGAGAAGATATCATACGGTCGTATTTCTTCTGTCTTCTAGGTAAGTTCATGGAGAGATGTTCAGATCGCAGTCTAGTTGAGTTGAGTTGATGCGAGACGCAGCTGCACCTGCTGCCGGCTGTTGAATGAAACAGCTGGACGATCGCATCTACAGCTGAGTAATGAAACTTGTGAGTGAGTGAGTGTGTGAGTGAGTGTGTGAGTGAGTGTGTGTGTGTGTGTGTGCTTCACTGCTGCACTGTTCTAGACCACAACGCCGTTTTATTACGCTGTTATAACCGTTTTAAACGCCACTTTTATTACCACTGATCAACTGTCTCAGTGCTTCCCTTCACATCAGGGTTATCTCAAACAAGAACATTTAAAGAGTGTTTTGTGACTTTAATAATCATAAAGTTAACACTTTTCCATGCCAATTGATGGAATAAACTGGACAGTCAATAACAGAGAATGTAATTATATATGAAAACAAATTACTTTCAGCATAATATTGGGTAAAATGATCAGATTTATGCAATTTCAATTTCCTTTTTATCATTTTTCCATCGTATTTGCACATAATTTCTAGAATGATCTGTTGTGTAAGTTTTTAGGCATTGGAAAATTCGGCTTGATTGGCTAACTACACAGCTGACTATCTGTGCATTTGTGCCCTTAGAAGCTTTTATTTGTTTCTGATCCTATTTCAGAGCAAAATCTCACAAACACAATCTGATTCTGAAAAGTTGCAGGATATTTGCCCTTCATGTAACTGACATGTACTTACACCCACAACAATGGATCCATTTTCGCCTAGCCCTTTCTGGGCGAATTCTTGGAGCTTTTCTTTAACTCCTCATGAACCGGGGAGGCCAGGTGGCCCCAGACCGCTCTGGTTGACCCTCTGTAGGGTTTAGGGTCTGTTTAGTGTATGTTGTGGTTTTGGGGGTCTTTGCAAGGCAGAAGCAGCTGGAGGTCCT
Source organism: Xenentodon cancila (assembly GCA_014839995.1). Lineage (NCBI taxonomy): Eukaryota > Metazoa > Chordata > Actinopteri > Beloniformes > Belonidae > Xenentodon > Xenentodon cancila. Next base: position 2,310,955 of record CM026212.1, on the reverse strand, counting down.
TTAATCACTTTGAGACCCTCAGCAGATTATTGGCATGATACAAAGCCATATTCATCCCTCTCACTGGGTTATTGGAGCTGTGGAGTAGATTAGTTAGCAGGCCATCTTACCACCGGTAATCCTGCTGGTTAATCCACTCTTCTGCTATTGTATTTATTCAAGTTGAAATTCCCTGAGGATGCATATCTAAGAAGACGTGCATTTCAGCGTACGACTAGTCTGTTCCTATACACGCCAGCTCATGAAAACTGGATTTAAGGACCAGACACCTTATTAGAAACACCTGTTCAACTGCTCATTCATATAAAAATCTAATCAGACAATCACATGGCAGCAGCTACAGGTAAAGTGTGCAGATGTAGTTGAGGGTTGGAGTTCAAACCATGTGTTAGAATATGGCAGAAAGGTGATTTAAGTGTTTTAGAAAAATACTCAACTCTCCAGGACTCTCCATGGAGCTGTAATGTAGTCTCCGGCCACAAGGTGGCACCGTGGTATCAAAAAGCAAAAGGGGTGAGGCCCGGGTATAAATAAACACTGCAGTAGATGGCTTTGCTTGAGAGAGCCCCTACAGATGACTTTGTACATGGAAGAGTATTGTTTTCGGTGTTTGATGCCAACTCTGGAGTGGACATATTAGTAATCGATGCATGTGAGCAGATGTGCTGTCTCACCTCGGATTGGTGCATCAGGCTGATACATCAGAAGTCATAAAACAGGTTTCACTGCAGTGCATCTGCACAAATGTAAAACTCTGGAGTTGAGAAGCACGCAGACAGGAAATGCTCCCGGGAACAAGATGCACACCTTCTCAGATGTTGTGGGTTTACTGTAGTCGGGTACCAGTTCTGCAAACTGCAGCTCCATGTCCCTTTAGAGCCCAGGAATGTGCAGCTTTGCCATTTTCCTGACTACGAGCTGCAAAGCTGTGAACGCATGCTTGAGAATGAAGTGACTTGTGAGTTTTTCTGTGTGTATTTGTGTGTGTGCATGTTTGGAGCTGTGAAATCTCCCAGCCACCACGCAGACGCTACCACAGGCCGGGTGTCTAACAGGGGAGGTGGATGTTTCTGGAGATACTCGCTACCCCTGTCATTTCTCTAAAGATGGTACCTCCCTTGCTCCTTTTCCAAAGGACACATGCTGATGCTTCCGTGTTCTGGATCTCCACCCACAGCTGGTTTCCTCTGACTCCTCCTTCAACCCCTCTTCCTATGATCCTCACACCCCCCTGACTCCCGCCTCCCCTTCTGATACACGATAAGTGGGGAAGTCGGGCTTTTAGAGAGAAGTCCGTTTCAGAGGCTTCCCAGGTTTCCATAGCATCTGCTTCTACCTCTGCAGCCTGAGCTGTGCAGGGAGGGGTGGAGCTCTCTCCTGCCTTTCTGTCTCTTCCTGCCGTCTTGATTGGTCGTCTAGCTTTACCTCTCGGTGATGTGTACCAGAACACCACTCCTCTCCTTCTAAGCTTGTGTCAGATGCCGTTACCCAGGCAGTGGAGAGGGACTGAAGAGAGCTGATGGGTTAGAGGACTGAGGATACCAGCGCTGTCCTCTTCCCACAGTAATCCACTTGAGACCATTCGTCCTTGGAGTCTAGGGAAGTCACCTGGACGCTTGTATCCTTGGACGACTGACCTTCTGTGCTGAGGACTCGAGCTGTTTGAAAGTGATCTACAACCTTTAGTCTTACTTTTGTGGGAAGACTGAGAGGGTAGCTATGGCACACGCTGCGGCTCACATTAAAAAGGCCCGGTCCGAGATGGACCAGCCTCCAGACCTGAAGGCCCTGGAGAAAGCCAGAGAGAGGAGGAGGCGTTCCCGGGAACGGGCCGAACGCAAGCGGAAGGTACCGCATTAGACTCATCTATCCACTTCTCACTTAGTGTGACCAATCATCCCACCTCATCATCATCATCATCATCATCATCACCTCACCTTTATGGATCGAAGCAGTCCACTGAAGGTGTCACATGACATCAAAGAGCATCTTCCATCTGCACACCAGTGTGTTGTCTTCAGGTTGTTGACGGACCAGTGGGAGCAGTTTTAGGTAAAACCTGAACTTTCAGCCCTTCACTCCACTGATCCAAACAACTGAACGTGGTCCCATCAGCAGCATCAGCAGCATCAGCAGCATCAGCAGCATCAGCAGCATCAGCAGCATCAGAACATCGCCACCCATGAGACCATAAACAACAATCAGTAAATGAGACTGCAGTCTTCTCCATCCCTGCTGCCATCAGTGTGGATCCTCTTCAATCCACCGTCATCACGCTCCCCATCTGTTATCATCTACATCACATGGTATTAAGCACGACTTCCATATAAGTCACCGATCGTTTGATCCCTGCCAGCAAGGCGCTTTTCCTTCACTCCCAGGCTGGTCACATTAAAAACACACTCTTGCAGTAACTTTCCTGCAATGCTGCTGCTGTCTGTCGGTAGGTGTACCTCTGCAGATTCCTTCTGTGGTGCATTACTATTCCGCACAGCATATGTGCCCTCTGCTCATGGATGATGTCTGCGTTCTGCCGGGCAAACACAAAACGCTCCTGCTGTGATGTTATTGGTGTGAGATACGCAGTGCATTCACGGTCACTGGCTTTCATGAAAGCTTGTCCCCGTTAAGAGGCTTCAGGAGGTGTTTGCAGATGATTCTTGGCAGCACTTGACATGCGGGCCCACACTTTTGATCGCAACGGCGGTGCCAGAACCAATGTGGAGTGTTGGGAATCCCTTTCCCTTCCCACCTGACACACACAAACACTCGGGCTGGTTTCAGCGCGGTACTCGTTCTCCAGCCTGAACCCAAACAACTGGACCGTGACTACGGAGAGGTGGCACCGGCCCACATCAGAAGGTGAACTTTGGTGACACCCTAACCCTAACCCAGCCTACAATCACATGATCTGGGACATTTAAGAAAGTAAAAACTTACATTTCTGTGGGATTAACAGTGAAATGAACCTCCTGCACTGTTTCATCAGCCTTCAGTAAGTCCAGTGGATTAAAATCCTGTCCAATCAGCCGCGTTTCATCTTCTAACTATTAAACTAAATAGAAGCCGTATAAAAATACAGCAAATTAACAACCAAACCGCATTTGTTCACGGCTCAAACAGGCTCAATAGTCCACAACGCAGGATCGTCCGGTCTAAACGTAAATATATATTTATTTATAACTGACGCATCACGTTTTTTATGTGTGAAAATGAGTTCATTTGCATTCCATCTTAATACTTTCAGGTGACTTGAATACAGTGAAAAATAAAAGTATGTGTTATCTTTTATCACTGAAACACTGAACGTTGTTTTCATAAACGGTTTCTTACAGGAGACGTGACTTTGTTTGAAACGGTGACACGATTTCCAGCCTGCTCGATAACGTGTCTGAGACACTATGTGGTCAAAGAACAGAAAGTCTGCTCGTAGCAGCTGGTTTGACGCGGTGCCGTCAGTTCTGTCCCGGTATGAAGATTAATGAGCTGAGCAGGTTGATGGGCGGACTGGACGGGCCGTTGGGCTGCATCCCTGCTTCTGACAGTTACGAAGTTGCTTTAACGCCTCGGCGTTGCTGGCAGCACCTTTATTTAAGGCCGCAGACAAACGTGTGTCACATCTGTCGGGTTGTGGTGTAAAACAATAGACATCTACTACAGTTGCAGCACAGCTGGATGCAGGCCAGCGACGTGTGAGGGGGATTAGGTTGTTTATTTCTGTTATGATACATGGGGTTGCTGCTGTCGTCTCCAGCTGTTGATGACTGAATGCTCACTCACAGCTGGAGTTGGGACCTTTAACCCCGCTTCGATGAGCGCCCCCACCATTCACTGCAGCGCAGATTATCATGGGATAACTGGAAAGCTCTCTTCCTGCTCCGCTCTGCTCCTCTTTCTCAAAGTTCTCACTAAAAATGATTCATTGATTGGGTTTGTTGTCCAGCCAGCGCACGAGGGCAGGCGTTTACACTACATCACATCCACGTGCACTCCGCTGTCACGTCGCTGTTTCATCCTGCAGGAAGAACTGTGTAAACGGACCGTGGTCGGAGTTGGAGAGTTCGGACCGGATACGACGAGATGGAGTTAGTGCTGACACACCTCAGAAATGTCAGGATCTCACGCTGAATTACAGTCCAGGTGTCATAGCTTTCATCAGCAGGTCCGAAGCACAAAACAGTGGTAACATCTTCTTTTATCTTAGTCCGAACACTCCAAGAATCAATTACAACTACAGGACTGCCGTGTGAATGGATCATTTTTCTCCTAATGTGAAAAAAAAGTCCGGTGGGAAAATCACACCAGCGCCGTAACAATGTAGTTTATCTTTTATTTGCTGGAAGTCAACAAGGTGTAAGAGATCCTCAAGAGCTGGGACCGGAGCCTTTCAGCAGAGGGGTGGCGACAGACGGCAGCGGCGCAGAGCCGTCAAGCGCCTCACCGCGGATTCATTCACCAGGATGATGAATGAATCCGCTGCATCTCAGTCTTCACGAGCGTCTTTTCAGAGCTGTCAAAGCTGGTACCGATATCGTGTAAACACACTTGTTGCTTCGTTTTCATCAGCTTCATAACCGAATCCTGAAAACAGAATCCAAAACCCTGTTTAGTAAGTAGCAAAACATTCATTTACCATAAACATTTTCAGCAATCAGGTAAAAATGTTTTTAGTTTGGAGCGAACAACAGTCCCAAGTCAGCAGAAGCTGGAGCACAACCAGAAGAAAATGGAGAAACACACACAGCTGGCGTTTGTTATTTCTTGACTTTTATTTATTAGAAAACCAGTTTTAACTTAACATTCGTCATGCAAAAACACTTTACGGTGTACGGTACTGGTGTTCATTGTTGGACTTTTAGTTTTCAAATTCTTTACATTCTTTACTGGGGACCGATCTGGACTGCAGGCAGGACGGTCCAGTACCTGTACTCGCTTCCTCTTCCTGGTTTTACTTTGGCTTGTTGAAAAATGCTTGGTATACCCGACAAATGTGGTCTTCAAGGCAAAATATGTGCGCTTTTGAAAAAGTTGTCCATTTCTTTTTATTGCCACTGTGTGGATGTGTGGATGGATGAATGGGTGCATGGATGGATGAATGCGTGCATGGATGGATGGGTGCATGGGTGGATGGATGGATGCATGGATGGATGGATGGATGCATGGATGGATGAATGGGTGCATGGATGGATGGGTGCATGCATGGATGGATGGGTGCATGGATGGATGAATAGGTGCATGGATGGATGGATGCATGGATGGATGGGTCCATGGGTGGATGGATGCATGGATGGATGGATGGATGCATGGATGGATGCATGGATGGATGCATGGATGGATGTATGGATGTATGGATGGATGGATGCATGGATGGATGAATGGGTGCATGGATGGATGAATGGGTGCATGGATGGATGGATGGATGCATGGATGGGTGCATGGGTGGATGGATGGATGGATGGATGGATGGGTGCATGGATGGATGGATGGGTGCATGGATGGATCCATGGATGGATGGATGGATGGATGGATGGATGGGTGCATGGATGGATCCATGGATGGATGGATGGGTGCATGGATGGGTGCATGGGTGGATGGATGGATGGATGGATGCATGGGTGCATGAATGGATGGATGGATGCATGCATGGATGGGTGCATGGGTGGATGGATGGATGCATGGATGGATGGGTGCATGGGTGGATGGATGGATGCATGGATGGATGGATGGATGGGTTCATGGAAGGATGGATGGGTGCATGGATGGATGCATGTATGTATGGATGGATGGATGAATGGGTGCATGGATGGATGCATGGATGGATGGATGGATGGATGGATGGATGGATGGATGGATGGATGGATGGATGGGTGCATGGATAGATGGATTAATGCCTGGATGAATGGATGAATGGGTTAGCGCTTGAAGTAAGTACTGATATAAATGCACCTTTCCTTTACATTCAAGTGCAAGTCTTTTTTTTGTTTTTCTTGCTTCTCTTGCTCTCCTTTTCATTTCACTGAAGCACTGCAGTATAATCTCAACCGTGCTCATCTCCTCTGCAAAGGTAGCTCAGTCTTCAGGTCTGCAACCGTTCAGCTTCTTTGATTCTACAGAATTGTTATCTCGTCCTTTCCAACACGTTCCCTGTCAAACACTGGATCTTTGCTGTCGCTCTTCCCCAACTCGCTCCACCTGTAATCTACACCTGCAGTAGATGAGATGCTGCTCGCTGTGAAACGGGCAGCTTTAATCCGGCCTGAAATTGGCCAACGCAAATGCAGCCGTGTGTCTCTGTCTCTTTACATGCACACTCGTGAAGAAGACAGTTCTTTCTTTCTTCATTCTTAGGTTTTTAGACGATAAAGGTTTATGGATCGGCACATAAGTAAATGAAATAAAAATGTAAAGATGTGACGGGCAAAAACAACAGTCTGTGAAATAAACCCCACATGTCGTGACTAAACCTGACTTGGGATTTTCATTGGAAAATCTTGTGAAGTTCGACGTTGAGATGGCGTGATTGTTCGTATTGATCACGGAGTGATCGGGTTCAAACAGATACTGACGATCTACCTTAAACGATCACTCTCCTCTTACTCTGACTGACTTTTCCAAAGTCCAGATAATGAAGTCAATCAGAAATTGCTGCTGTGAATGAAAACAAAGCTGGGCCACGGAGACGGGATGATAAAAGCATCGTTTCATCATCTGCAGGCAGAAATTCTGCAGTTCAGCCTTGCATTTTCCGAGATGCTGTCTGGCTGCGGAGAAACAGCAGAGCCAGAAGCAGTTGCCTTGACAACAGTTCCAGCTGTTTAGTTGAAATCTCAGCTTGCAAACTTGTTTGGTTTCCAGATTTCGTACTTAATTACTTGATGGACTCACCCAGAGGAGTTGTTATGAAGATCCTGCCAGAGCCTAATTGAAACGAATCAAACGATTACATAACTCCCCCCTAATCTTTCCCTCTCTGGTCGCTGTGTCCTCGCCCCCTTTTTCTTTTTCTTTTTTTTCGGTGGCTATCTCCAAATGATAGCAGGAGATTGATGGTGTAATACTAATCTGCTGCAGGGCCCTGTTGCGGGAGTAATCCATTAGGCATTTTCTTCTTGGCTGGGTTTATGAGCGTTAGTATTGAGATTGTGCATTTCAATCGGATTCTTTTCACAGTATTTGTTTTTATGCAAATAGACTTCGGCTGGAACATTTTAGATTTTTTTTTTTTTGGTACAAAGTAGTAAAGACAGCTATCACAAAGAGACGAGTTTGAATTGGCACATAAAACATAAAACACACATAAAACAAATCTTTAATCACAGCATGAACCAGACGTAGTCACAAACAACATCAACGTTATCCAGTTCTGAACCATCATTCATCACGGTGATAAAACTGCATGGACGTGGGATTATTGTGGTAAACATTCGTCAAGATCTACACTGTGGAGCGACGTTCAGGAATGCCATTTAAAACTGAGCTGCCGATGAAGGAAGGTGGCGTCCGTGTTTCTGGCTCAGAGGCACCTGGGATGGACCAGGATGGCTCACACGACAACTCATGCAGAACACTGTACATGAACTACAAAGATCTCGGTCCATATTGGTCCAACAGGAGAACATGACACAGTTGCTGCACATCCGTGACGTTACGCTCCTGTTCTAGGTTGGTCTGTGGTCATACGGGGTTGGAAACGATCAGCAGGAATACTCGGGTAGGCTGTGATGATAAAACGATGCTCGAGACGAACCACCACCTGAAGTACTGATAGAAGAAAGGATGAATCAATCGTATCATTATTTAAACCAAATTCTGACCACCCCAGCCGTCTACGATCAGTTGTGGTGACTGTGGTACTTAGCTGACCGAAGGGACGCCACCGCGGTCTGTTGATGCTACATGGTTCATTGCTTTCACTGAGGCTCTGTACCTGGGCTGTAATACGTGTTTTATATTGGCCGCTATCATCCTGGACCAGTCTGGCCATTCTCCTCGGACCTCTGGGATCACAAGGACGGTTCTCTGTAAACCTCAGGAGTGGTCATTTAAAACCCCAGTAGATCAGCAGCTTCTGAAGTAACCGTCCTAACAACCGTGTCACACTCCAAGTCTTTCTTCCCAGTTCAGATGTTTGCGTTGACCTTCAGAGGGTCGTGTTGACCATGTCTACATGGATAAATGCGTCATTAGAGCAGTTTAAAAGTTGTACCTTTAAACAAGTGGCCGACAGATGTGTTTAAAACTGTACATCAAGTACACAGTACTACAGTACTGATGGTGCTCGGATGGTGCTCTGACGATGCTCGGATGGTGCTTGGATGGTGCTCGGGATGGTGTTTGAATGGTGTTTGGATGGTGTTCGAATGGCGCTCTGACGGTGCTCTGATGGTGCTTGGATGGTGCTCAGATGGTGCTCGGATGGTGCTGATGGCGCTCTGACGGTGCTCGGATGGAGCTCTGATGGTCTTTGGATGGTGTTTGGATGGTGCTTGGATGGCGCTCTGATGGTGCTCAGATGGTGCTCTGATGGTGCTCGGATGGTGCTTGGATGGTGCTGACGGTGCTCTGATGGGGCTCTGATGGTGCTGATGCTGCTCGGATGGGGCTGTGATGGTGCTGATGGTGCTCTGACGGTGCTCGGATGGAGCTCTGATGGTCTTTGGATGGTGTTCGAATGGTGCTTGGATGGCGCTCTGATGGTGCTCAGATGGGGCTCGGATGGTGCTGATGGTGTTCGGATGGCGCTCTGATGGTGCTCGGATGGTGCTCGGATGGTGCTCGGATGGTGCTCTGATGGTGCTCTGATGGTGCTCGGATGGTGTTCGGACGGTGCTCGGATGGTGCTCGGATGGTGTTCGGATGGCGCTCTGATGGTGCTCGGATGGTGCTCAGATGGTGTTCGGACGGCGCTCTGATGGTGTTCGGACGGTGCTCGGATGGTGTTCGGACGGCGCTCTGATGGTGTTCGGACGGTTCTCGGATGGTGCTCGGATGCCCCCACCCCCTCTATGGCATTATTTCAGCGGGTAAAGCCCCGATCCTCTCTGCTTCTACATGTAATCTGTGGCTACAGCTGGATGGACAGCAGATACAGTTTTTGGTGAGCTGTTTACGGTGGAGATGTTAATCTCTGCCTGAGCACCCCCCATCCCCCACCCCCATCCCCCACCCCCACCCCAACCCCCCCTTCATCAATCTATGGATTTTCTTGTCTGCTGGATTATTAAAGGAGATGTTTGTACACTGCAGTTTCATGTTCACAATGTCTTAAAGCATCTCCAGTGCAGAAATCCTCTCTTATGAGATTTTCATAACTTAGTTACTATCTAGATTTATTCTTCAGCCATTCCTCGTTAGTAAAAAAAGGAAAAAAATAACCTTGAATGATTTACTGATGTAATTAAAACCCACAAATGCTTTTGCTGTTTTACCAAACCCTCTTAAAATGTTCTCCAAAGCCACCCGCATCCAGCCCTCCGTGGTGCTACGTGGATGCTGATCTTGCACCACTGCTGGGTGCTAAACTGAGATTGGTAAAATCCTGGATTAGAGCGTCTATAATCTGGGTGCGGTGGTGCTCTGGGACCCTACACCTCCACAAAGAGACCAATCAAATCACCATGGCAACCGTGGGAGAGGGAATCCAACAGCAGCGAGCAGGGCGGCAGCGCTGGGGATTGGCATCGAGGCCGAGGATGTCCACGCTGACGTTACCGCCGTTAGATTGGACGGTGATGTGGTTGGAGGCTGGAACTACACAGCAGTTTAACAGATGATAATGTGGCTCGGTTATGCAAGGAGGAGCGATCATCCAAAGGAGCTTAGCCGGAGAGAAAACTCCCCATCAAAAGTCCCGGCCGAGGTCTCGTCTAAATCACTTGATGAGTTTGTAAACTTGAATTTTCCCCTTGAATTGGATTTCTTTTCAGAAAGACAAATTCATATGTATTTACATATGTGCCTTCAAACCACACAAGAGTCTCTCCACTCGTTGGTTACCTGTCTCCCGAACAAAACCCGGGAGAGGATCCCGAGGTGCAGACCACGCCGGTGTCCTGCTCATTTCACGACATGGTGAACTTGCTTGGCTCGGTTGACCTGGTGCTTCGTTTATACATGTATTTATTGCTTGTATGATGGTGTGATTAGTGTGATTAAAGCAGATAAAACAAACATAACGAAGCGGGAAAACGAACTAAAGACTGAACGTGTGACAGCGCCTTTAGTGTAGGTGGAGTTTGGGTTTCATCGGAATATCATTCAGTGTTTGATCAACATTTCCACCACAAGACTCCGAGAGTGCACGTGAGTGCACGTGAGTGCACGTGAGTGCACGTGAGTGTACGTGAGTGCACGTGAGTGCACGTGAGTGCACGTGAGTGCACGTGAGTGCCGCTTTAGTTACGTGATTATGTTTTATTTTACTGAGAAAATCTGTCAAATCTGCAGTAGAACAGCGTTGGACCTTAATTTGTACCCTTCCACTGAAAAGAGATTCAGAACAGTTTTGTTCAAGCTCTGATGTGGTTTTATAGCTTTGACAGTCAGCTGCAGCAGACTGCAGGTTTTAGAAGCCAAACACTGAGCTCCAACTTGTTAAAAATGCATCGAAATAATGAGCAGTGCTGCTTCAGATGAGGTGTTGAAGGCTAGTGATGCAGAAATGACCAAGGATGTAGGGAGAACGGGCTGGACCAAGACGCGGCGATTTAAATCAGTCACGACTGAAAACAGACGTGTGAACTGGCAGAAAAGTGAGACGAGGTGTAATATCGGTGTTACTACCTGGAGTCCTCTGACTGTTCTCCACTTATGCGTCTTTTTGCTTTTTTACATTCGTTTCCATCTTCCTAACCTTTTCCTTCTCCAATCAGAGCCGCTCTGCTCCTCATCTCTCAGAGCTCTGTGGGCGTTTGGTCGGCTATTTTGGGCAGGTTCACTATCCCTCTGCACACCAGCTTCTTCTACGTTGTGGTTTTTCCGATGCCGTGATAAAGCTGCAGGGCTCAAAACATCATTGTAGATGCAGCGAATCAATTAAGCGGCGCTGGGCAAGAGCCCGCTCGGATTAATTTGCCTGGCTGGACGGAGGCCAGGCAACACCGCTGAGTGTGTTTGTGCATGTGTGTGTTCTGATTACTGCTCATCACTTGTCCTTCAAGGTGTCAAAGTGCCTCTAACAGAAGAAAATGACCTCTGAGTCTGAAGCAATAAAAAGGCAACAATATCCCTAAATGTTGTTAGGGACGTCTGTTCGTGGCAAGTTAAAGCGTGGCCACGAAAAGTATGTGAACCCCATGGAGCCAACGTCGTCCTGCATCGACTGTTTGTCTTCTATTAAAGGATTTCGTACCTGCTGTAAACGGTTCAAATGCAGGTGTGCAGTTGAAGCACTAATTCTGCAGGTTTACTTGCTTTTTTCTGCAACGCCAATAATGTTTAAACGTCGTGTGAAGACATGAGAAATGATAAATATTTGTTTGTTATCAGCCTAAACGTGTTGCTTTTGTCTATTGATGGGATTTAGATGAAGATCGAATCACATTTGATGGTAAATAAATGCAGAGAACCAGTTCACTCCACAAAGTTTACTCTTTCTTGGCTCCATAGATGCACAACTGTGTGAAGCGTCTTTGCAAACCCCACAGCAGGTGAGAGGCGCTGCATGAGTGGAGACTCTCTTTAGCACGTCCGTTGCACCTGAGCAGTCAGATGACCTCTGGGAAGTCCTCAGCAGAGGCTCAGAGACTGCTGGGACGTGTTACAGGCCCTGACAGCAAGGACTTTTGCTGCACGTGTCAAAAAACAACTACATGTCCATGTGTGAAGCTTGTCGAAGCCTTTGTTTCCATAGCAACAGAGATCTCCTTTTTTTTGTCACTCGTGTTTGCTTTTTGTCCATGGTAGCTGTTTCTGGGCTCGCCTGCGACTGTGACGTCGTTCCTTAAACGGTGAAGTGAATTCTACGCTGATTGATGCACGTTCTGCGTCGCTGCGTGGACCGCCCCCATACACGCGTTCCTGTCTCACTGCATGGCGGGGACTGGATACGTGAACTCATATCTCTGATTCTTCATCCCAGTTTCTTCAAACAAAAAGGGGTAAAAAAACACCAGAGCGATGGAGCGGCCGGTCACAGACGGCCCCACCCCTCAGCCAGCCAGCCATATGCTCCACCTCAGATTAAAAACCTTTCCTTTATTGTCTGCGCCTGCCCCGCCCAGTGGATTAGCCACTCTCAGATGGAGCTGGAAGGAGAGTGTGTGTTTGGCGCTCGATGGAGGTTGTGGGAGGTGGACATGCGAGGCCGAGGATGGAAAGCAACAGTGACTTTCTTGTTTTAACCGATGAGCTTCAGGTGGTAGCAGAGCTTTTCACCGCTGTAACACAGACGTTTGTTGTCAGTCGTAGTTCCAGGAGTCTGGAGCGGGAGGCGTGCGTGGTCGTGTTTGTTCTAAAGCTTAAGTTTGCCTGTAATACACACACACACACACACACACACACACACACACACACACACACACACACACACACACACACACACACACACACACACACACTTATCTCATCCACTTTGCCTAATTGAATAAGGATGCCGGCGGATGACGGCTCTTCAGAGAGCGGGTTGGACGAGACGCTGATGAAATTACCGCCAGCAGAAGGTTAATGACACCTAAAAGGGACTTTTTGGTGACACATGAGTCAACTTGTGTGTGTTTTGGCAAAAGCTATTACAAGAATTAAAATATTTGTTATTTTTGGAAAGAACAAAACAACACAAACGAAGCAACAGAATTCAGAAATCCAAGTTGGTTGCTATGGTTACAACGGACCGCCGGAGAGGTTTAATACTCATGTCATGTCCCCGTTTTTAACGATCTCAGTCTGATCGGTTTTATGGCGACCGTCTGGGTCGACCTTCCGAGGCTGAATTACGGGTTCAGCGTGGGCCAAGTGCTTCACACAACTTTGACGACCTTGTTCAACGTCCAGCCCAAGCGAGCCCTCAGCAAACCGTCCCCATGGCAAAATAACAGCGTTTCACACCAGACGGTCCACATGTAGTTGTAGCATCATGCTGTGTATGCAGAAGTAAGTGTTGTTTTTGTTCCTATTCATGTTTCTGTAGGTTTAATTTGAGCACATTAAAAGTAACAATACATGTGAATGTGTTCAGACAGATTTTAGGTCCCGTTTTGTGACATGAATTAGTTTCTTACGCCGCCTGTGTTCATTCATTCATAGAACAGCGTGTTTTCCCCACAACGTCTCCACAAAGACGGCCCTTTCCCCTACGCTCACGTACTCGCTGAATGAGCATCAGAGTGATCTTTTCAACAGGGACATTATTGTGTGGTTGCGAGCTGAAAGACTCGACGGAGAACAGGGATATTTACCTCCCTGATGTCACGCACAGACATACAAACACCAACTTGTGTCCGAAGCCTTTATGAAAGATTCATTCTCTGCATCAGTCAATCGGTGTGAAAAGGTCTGAATAAGTTTGATCTGCTCTCCGTGCAGCAGGATCAATGCTGGCCTGCTCTGGGCTGCTCTGGGCTGCTCTGTGACACAGATGTGTGTTAGTGAAAACGCCGCGCGGTAACCAGCAGTCACGAGGCCCGGCGATTCCAGGGACCCTCAACCTCCCTGTCAGCTCTAAACTGGACTAAACATTTCCACTTCGGTTCTTCGTGGTCCCCCTCGGGTACCACCCTGGGACACGGTGAAGGGAACGTGCCTAATTGAACGCCTGCACCCCTCTGTGCTTCATACTAGTCCATGTTTAGCGTGTGCCGCCCCCCCCCGCCCCGTCCCGACCACCCTGTCCGTCCCTCGCTCTACATGCATAGTTGGGCTGGTGGGTGTAAAAATAGCTGAGTAGGGAGGCGGTGGCGGGGGGAGCTGTTGGTCAACGGTCAGGCAGTGGGTGCTGGTTTCTAGGACGGGAGCTCTCCTTGGGCCAAAGGGAAGAGAGCTTGGGCTGAGGCTGAGGGGTCCCCCCTCCTGTAAGGGTTTAAGGGGGAGGACAGGGTCAGGGACTGGATTAACAGGGTGATTAAATGCTTCCACTTAGACTACTTTTCGTTCTGATGGGACAGACCTGAGAACCTTGCAGCATGGGCAATGCAGCCATGTGTAAGGTATGCGGCTCTGACAGTGGCCTCAGGACCGCTTGGATCCAGTCTGACCGGGACCAGAACGCCTTGCCAGAATACTACTGCATGGATCATTTCCCCACACAGCCTCTACTGATGCTGGTAAGATCTCCTGAGAACAGGTGCACGAGCAGACAGGGCGACGTTGGGAAACTGGGACAATCCTAAAAGGCTCTCTTTTATTTTGAGATATTTTAGGAAGGTTTTTCAGATGAGATGAAAGTTTTTGAAACACTTGGAAGTTGGCGTCAGGTCTCACCCCTAAAAGCTGAGCTATTTTTATTTTGGTGGCTGTCTGGATGAAGGGATTCTTTGAACTGGGAGCTGTGTGAATCCTTCTGCTTTGCTCTTCCGGCCGTCAAGGAAAAGGTTCACGCAGAAATGTGTGACACAAACGTCAGCACCTACAGACCCGTTACCCAGGTAATACGGCTGCGAGTGGACTGTGTATGTGTGGGTGTTTAAATGCTGATTAGTGCTTATCAGACGTGCTGTGTGGTTGAATCTCAGACCTCACAGACCCAATGAGGCAGCGTGCTGATGGAAGATTACTGTATTTACACTTGAATTAGGCAGCGTTACAGAGAACAACACATATGTTTTCCTAGGAGACACTAGAACCTTTAGAACAAATAACGGAGTGACATTCAGGGCCAGTTTGACGCACCTCCAACTGTAACCGACGAAGGTTTGTCTGCAGCTCTGAAGTCCACCAGCCAACAAAAATCACAACGTTTCCAACTTGGACCTCACAGATACAGTAGAACAGCTCCTTTTGCTGTAATCCACTGGACGTGTAACTAGGCAACTAAGAGCCAACAAGAGCTACATGAGGTTGATTTGATGCAGGTGACGTACTGTGCGATACATGACTGCATGTATCGTCACGCCGTCTGATCCTCTGGGATCTGGATCTGTGAGGTCACAGATCCATGGATGTACATTTCCTACATCACATGTCCCCTTTAAGAATGTCAAATTCCAAGTGTTACGCCTCCGCAAGTGACGAATAGAGTTACTAAGGCTTGGGAAAGGACGTGCTTTTGATTGATGCTTCACACAACCTTCACGTCATGTTGCCATGGTTACCTCCTTAGAGGGCAGTGCCTGTGGCCGTGGTAAGTGGGAGGGGTGAAGATGCCCACGGCGTGACTGGCGGTCGCTCACCGTGTACGTGCTGAAGACGAGGAAGGCGATGTCTTTGCATTATTGATAAAGTCAGGGGCGGACAGTGACTTTGTAGATGAATGTTTGATGAGAAACTGGGAGGCGAAGCGTCCGGGCGCAGCGCTTCAGACGCATTTGTCACGGTTGGCAGGTTCGGTGAAGTCATGAGGTGACGAGTTGAGAAACAAGATTTAACGTAAGCAAGAACACAACGGGCACAAATGTCCTTGAGGGAGTAGTTGTGCAAACAAATTCTTTTTTTGTGTTTTCTGTGATTAAACCCAAACGTGACCTTCAGTTTGTGAACTTTCCCTTCGATGAGAACCACCAACTGACGGAGCTTCTTCAGCTACGAACCCATTTCTGCCACAGCTCGTGCTCTCTGTGATGAGGAGGGGTTTCTCTTCAAAAGCCCCAGTTGTGTCAGACTCGTCACCATGGTAACCGGCCAGTCACAGGCCGACGATGAGGTTGGCGTCTTGCAGCAGCTCTGAGGGGAAACTTAGGTTTTCATCAGGCACGATTGTGCTCGTGGCAGCTTTGTACATTGTTGCTGGAGAACAATGAACTGTTAGAACATGTGAGAGAACGCCGAACATGAGGCAGAGGCTGTAGTGAAGCGTTTCCTACCGTCTCGTGGGAGAAAACGCCGGTTCTCGGTCACTCAAGGCAGTTCGCTTGATAGAGACACAGCAAAAACTGAAAAGCTAAATGAAAAGAAATAAAAGCGTGATTTTAAAGGACCCAGACTTCCGTCTTTTTTTCACAGTTTCCGAAGTCTGAATGAATGTTTGTAAAAATACCATCTAGACAGAGTACAAAAGCAAACTTTTCAACCATGTCTTTACATGTCATTTCATAGCAGTTTGAATAGTTTCAGGTGAAACAATAAGAATCTGTTAATGAAACAGTTTCTTCTTTGTTTTCCTCAAAGCTTCTTTTAAAAAATACAACATGAGGTTAATTGGGTATAAAAATAAGATGTACATGAAAACCAATAGAAAACGTTCCAATACGACGTTACGCATTTTCAGTGAAATCGATGGAGTTTAATTAGTCTTATTTTGGAAACAGAGTGTGTTTATTACTCGGCTTTTTGACTGCCGGGCTTCTTCGTTCTTCAGTTTATGCTTTCAAACAAAATGACTTTAGTAACGTGTAATGAGCTGTGCTGACGTAACTACTGGTCCGAGCCAACTGTGTGAAAACCGACCGTGCAGCTGATCAGCTGGTGCAGCTCTTTCATGAAATAGGTGGTCGTTTGGCTTCAGCAGTGGTTGTAGAGCGAACCGAATGCAGGCGTCCTGTAGAGACGTACGGCGCAGTCTCGGTGTGGACCGTGCAGATCTATCGGCCGGGTCCTTTGAGGTGATTGTGTCTGTGTTTGCAGAGTCTGAGTGATGCAGTGCGGCTCTACTACAGCAGCTGACTGCAGGTCAGAGGAGAGCTGTTTGTCTGAGCACAAAGCAGAGATCAGCGCTGCACCAGCAGTCCTCCGTCACAAATGCCACTGTAGCTCACAGACTGTGATGCAACCGAACATTTGACCTCGGCAGGAGACCATCTCCAGGTCTGGCGACAAATCCAACTTCTGCTGACATCCTCTTCAGCTTTGGGGTACGCCTGGTCATGACACCTGCTCTCCCAGAGGAAGGAGAGCAGCTTGAATGCAGCAAAACAAGCACCATGCAGGGTTTTCTTTCTGCAGGAGGAGCCTTGACAAGCTGGGTGGGAGCCAGGATGGAGCTAGTTAAGGCACTGAGAGAAAAATGCTGAATCACTGTGCCTCCTCACACAGCGAGGAGACACTGCAGGTTTGCACCTGCAGAGTAAAACAGACTCGTCCTTCCTCAGCAGAGACACAAACGGCGTTGTTCTCCACTGAGAAGCTATAGCTCCAATTACAAATGCACAATTGCCGTAAACAGTCATTTCCTTGGTCGTATTATGTTCTTCGCCAGTTCAGACCTTGAGGAAAATGATCTATCGTCTTTAGACGGCTGAAAGATTGATGTTACATAAAAACCCCGGAGACTGAAGCAGTGCTGAAGGCGGAAAGGTTTCAGCTATGTTGACTGATTTGATTTATGTTGATTCTTAAACGATGATGATCCTCTAATACAAAGTTAACAGTGACAGAACGATTAGCTCATATGAAACCTGTGGTTGCAGAAGAAATCTGAATCCGTCAAGGTTTCAGGTCAGTTCACCTCCGTTTATTCCAACAAGAGTCACCTCGCGGTTCACGCAAACATAATTCAGGTCAGTCTAACTGTATTCTAGTTGCATTCCTGGTAAATCAGATCATTTTTATTCATTTATGAACGAATTCATTTCAATGTAATGCAATAACGGTGATGCTGGATTAATCGTAGATGAGGAGGAGCTCCGTGTGGTATTGGTGGTTCCCCAGCAGTCCAGCTCTGCAGCAGCAGAACCTTGAACGGCTGCATGAAGCTGCACATCCTCTACATAGCTCTGGTCTCGTGCTTGCTGGTGTTCTGCAGAAGATGTGCAGGCAGGAAGCCATGTGGTACTTTACAGAGAAACCGCGACCCGACAGTGCTCAACCCGGGCCAGAAGACGCTGGGACAGGTTCTCCAGAATAAGTCACGTGTCATTTCAAGAGAACACTCGTCTTGACTCTGAGGAAGAACTGCAACTCGGGACATGCCACTGAACATCGTGTTTCTCGAACGCTGTCTGTCCGTCACGTTGATTACGTTTAAAACTGTGTGGTTTTTTTTCTCCTTCTGTCTCTCACAGTCGGACAGTAACACCAGTTTCCTGCGAGCAGCAAGAGCGGGGAACGTCGACAAGGTTTTGGAATACCTGAAAGGAGGCGTGGAGATCAGTACCTGCAATCAGGTAGGAGATGGATGCGTGGATATAACTGCACACCAGCACCACAACAGCAGGCAGACACAGATCAGCGTCCACCCGTAGTTCAGCCAGGTCACACCTTTATCTTGCTTTCGCCGGGGTTGCAGTTTGTCTCAAATCCTGTGAATTTTCGCCTCTTTAGGCGCTGAGGCATGTAGTTTTTTGTCCAGGTTCTTCCGCGCCGTGTCCTTTCAGGAAGGTGCTGTACTGTTGACCATGCATCAAAGGGGCGAGTTACGGGTGGAGGGGAGATAATCTGTGCTTGGGAGCGTGTATCCTGGCAACCAAATCACAAACACAGAAATTAATCCTGTCACTGCGACCAGAGCAGCCTCGTGATCTGCAGGTACCGTGCTGCACCTGGACCCGGGTCAGAGTTTTCCTTTTAATGTCTTGACAGCGTTTATCAGAGTTTCTGTATTTAGGACTGGAAACTATCTATGTCCTCGAAGCTCATTAGCATTCCAGTCAGGGACGACGTGGAGCGGTGAAACCTGATGGGATGTAAACAGTCTTGTCCTGACAACAGCTGTCACACGGTGTGGAAACCGAAGATTTGAAAGTGTTTGGGTGGGGGTCATCGGCGGACGGGGTGGGAGCGATGCTGGCACCAATTGCTTTCCCTCATGAAGATATTTTAGGCTCCGGTGATTAAATGTGTTTTTTTTATGCTTCCTATCACTTACAAGTGCGTTTTAGGAAAAGTTTTTAGCAGCATACTTCTAATGCAATTATAACGATGATAATAAAATGCTGACTGGGACAAACAGTCGACATGATACGGGGCGGTTCTGGTGTGTTTCAGACGTGAGGTCTGCAGGCTGTGCCGCCCCGTTTAAAGGAAACATTAGGTGAATGGTAAACTTGACGGGGCCTTTCCTCGAGGTTCAAGGCTCACACACGGACGGCGTGAACCCATATCGCTCCCGCTGACATAACAGGGTCAGATGGACACAGCGGTCCTTTAATGACTCCATTACTGTGATGTAGTGCTGACCCGGTTCCACCGCTGGCGGGTAAATGGCTTTTTACACGCATGGGACTTTCCTGTCACCCCCCACAAAAACCCTTGGATTACTGTCAAAATGAGTTTTTATCATGATTGTCACTTATGTTATGGTTACGATGTCTCTGCATGTTAACTCCACAACCTCAGAGCTTTTTAGGCCATTTCTTTTCCAACTCTTTCCTGTCTATATTCCATATTTGATCTCCCTCACAGAAGCTATCGGTGTCCAGCTGTGTTCCTGTGCCGATTAAAGCTCAAGTCACTGATGAGCTGGTTTTAACTCTGATCACGACTGCTCTGCTTTTCTCGGATAACAGCAGCGGTGCTAAATTATATTTTCACCTCATCACATTCGCATTAAAACTGCATGTGCAGCAGATCTAACCGATAATTGGGAACCAGCCCACGAGGGACTTCAGGGAGGAAGGAGGCGGCTGGAGCGGCGGGGTGACGGGGAGTGGCGGACTGACGGAGAGCGGCGGGGTGACGGGGAGCGGCGGGCTGACGGGGAGCGGCGGGGTGACGGGCAGCGGCGGGGTGACGGGGAGCGGCGGGGTGACGGGGAGCGGCGGGGTGACGGGGAGCGGCGGGGTGACGGGGAGCGGTGGGGTGACGGGCAGCGGCGGGCTGACGGGGAGCGGCGGGGTGACGGGCAGTGGCGGGGTGACGGGCAGTGGCGGGGTGACGGGCAGTGGCGGGGTGACGGGGAGCGGCGGGCTGACGGGGAGCGGGGCGTGATGGAGGTTAGTGGTTTCATGGAGGTGAACGGAGAACACGTCCAGCTGGTTAACTGTCAGGAATTGTGGGAGGTGACAGAAGCTTCTTCTCCGCACCGTAAAAACAAATCCAGGTAACTCATTAGGCTTCTCACAGAGAAATGTAATTATATTCCACATTAGATAATTACAGACTTTAACATTTTCACGTCTTCCTTTGTATCGTCTGTTATCCTTCGGGACAACCTCAGACCGGACTCGGCGCAGCTGCAATAAACTGTATCTTTGATGGCAGAGGAATGACAGGTGCTCCATCAAACGGCCTGTTTGATGAAAAAAAACAAAACAAAACAAAACAAAAAAACAGGCCGTTTGATATCGTTCTGACATCAGAGCAAAGCTTTTTATAAAACAGGGCGCTGAGTTCACAGTGGCGCTCCTGCTGCTGCTCACGAAGTCTTCCCAGTGTGACTTTCATTTCAGTGTTGAGATACTTATATGCTCCTAGTTTTCCAGTAATGCCCAGGGACCAGGTTTTTATCGTACCTGGACTTATCTTTATGAGAGTACTTTCCAGATGTGGCACAAACTACAACAGCTGTAAAGAATCATAAGTGAGATGTTTAAGCGAAGCTCAGTCATTGAAAGAAAATATGTAAAAAAAGAAGTAAAAATCTGTTTTTCTTCACTGCAGTGCAGTGGACTCTTCAGGTTTATTACCATTGACAAGTCCATTTCTGCTGCCTTTGTCATTTATTTGAATTATTATCTATTTATTTACGTTTACCAACTTTTCTGCCTCAGTGAACTTTTGTTCGTGAGGTTTGTAAAGTGTGTCAGTTATTAGTCACTTATTCTCCATGGCGTTTTGCTGAGTCGTCCCTCGGTGGCTCCGCCCACCTCCTCTGGCGGTCACATGACACTCGAGTAGCTGATGCAGATATTAATAGACATCAGAAGTGATTTACAACCTGAAACGACCATCAAGTCAGCAGAAGACACGTTCCCTGTGTCTATTTATAGTTTTAGCTGTTACAAATCAGGAAGATTCATAGACGTTCGGAGATGTCCATTTCAGCTTCCAGACCCAACCCGCTGGTGTCCGTCCACCACGGCGTGATTTGGCTCAGCATCTAATCCAGCTTTGATCGCGGGCTTTTTAGTCTTGAAGTCAGTTGCTCACATGGTCAGAAGATGGACTGGGAGACAGCGGGGCAGGCTTACGTAGTCGTGGACACGGAGGAGGTGCTCCTGATCTCTTCACTTCCACTGGTCTCGGACCGCTTTGTTGTTCCTGTGTCCTCGAACATCAAGCGTGACATTTCCCTCACATCTTTTTTTTTTTTCCAGAACGGTCTCAATGCACTGCACCTGGCAGCCAAGGAGGGCCACGTGGACCTGGTCCAGGAGCTTTTGGATAGAGGAGCAGCAGTGGATTCAGCCACAAAGGTTAGATAATCATCTTCACACCAAGGGAATGTCGTCCACTGCATCCCGCCGGTTCACTGGTGACCTACAGCTCTTTGACTGTTGAACTTTTCCTCAGTTTGACCTCTGAAACCTTACACCTGACAGCTACCAGCCCCTGGCTAAGCATTCCCTTTCTTCATTAGATTTAGAATAAATCAAATCAGTCTGTTAGTCTGTCCTTGTCCCGCTTTTCCAGAAAGATCAAGTTCATAAGTCATTCATTGAGAAAAACAAGTTCTGCTGGCATCGCGGCGCTGCAGCAGCGGCGGCGTGAAAGCGGAGTAGTAGAGGAAAGCGATATGTTTAGCAGTTAACGCGGCGCTCGGCTCCTGTTCAGGCGGCGCTCGTCATTCCAACCCTGCAACAGGAGCAGCTCCGGCTTCGGTGTTGTAACTTTTGTTGGTGTCGCTCCAAAAACTCTCTGCACACAAGATGCCAAATGGCAGCGGTGAAATATGACAGTTAGGTTGGGTTTGTCTAGGAAAGGTTTGCTACGACCAAAGAAAGAAAACAAACTCAAAATCTGGAACTTGATTTGACCTTTATTTAACAGACACCTGTTGCCTTCAATTAAACACAATAGTTATTAACAAATCTCCAATGTGCAGAGGTGTAGTTTCCAGCTCTGGAGACACGTAATAATATTAGATGCAGTTTTGTTCTACTACAGAACCCACTTCTCTGTTACATATTCAAATAACTCCTTCAAGGTTTGAGGAACAATGGCACATAATTAAGGTTACCAAACTATGGACTTTGATGTTAAAATAAGTATATTCAGGGCACTCAGAGCACTTTACACATAAAACAAAGGAATATCCCAGTTCCTTTTAGATTTCACCCATTCATAATGCAGTTCATTACAGCGGAGTCCAAATTTAAAATGCATGCAACATAAATTCATAAAACACAGCCTAGATAAGCAACCCTGCAGCCTAAACTGAATCGCTGATCCAATGTTCAGTCCCGAACCTGCATGAGGCGACAGTGGAGAGTAAAATTCCCCAGAACCAGACTGATGAAGGGCAGCGAGCTGGCTCGAGTAGTTGGGAGTCAGAGGACCGGCCCATCACAGCTGGATCCTGACCGAGCGCCATGCCAGCGATGCTCTTCCATACCGTCACAGGCTTTTACTCCGGCCACTGATAACATCTGGATGCTCTCTCTGTGTAATAGGAATGTGGATCGTCGATCCCGTCTTTTTTTTTTTAATTTCCAATCAAATACTGTTTTCTATTTATTCAGAAAGGAAACACAGCACTTCACATATCCTCTCTGGCTGGCCAGGCTGAAGTTGTGAAGATCCTGGCCAAACGAGGAGCTGACATCAACGCGCAGTCTCAGGTGAGTCGCGGGAGAGCTCAAGGCTTCGTTTTCACTTGTATTTGAATGGAGAAAGTGCAACAGCCGTTGAAAGTCTTCACCATAAGCGTTACTACACCTTCTTGTGCTGGCGTTCTACAGAATGGGTTCACTCCTCTGTACATGGCGGCCCAGGAGAACCACCTGGATGTGGTGCGTTACCTGCTTGAGAATGGAGGCAACCAAAGCACTGCTACAGAGGTGAGTGGACCCAACACCGGCCTCCTGGTATTCTGGCTTTGAATTTGCACCTTTCTTCCTTTTACGGTGTTTAAAGGTAAAATACTGTCATTTTTTAGTCTCAAAGTTCTCCATACAATCGTTGTTGGGGACGATACAGGACCGCAGGCCGCCCGGTCCAGAACCCATACCCTCATTTCACATTGTCCAGTTGAAAGATGCATAAATAACCCTGGAATAGATGTGTTCTTGAAGGAAGTAAATGTTGCACATTAATGTCTCAAATGCAGGAGACCAAAGTCCTTTAATGAAACAAAACGGCTTCACAAATCCAACACAAACACAAAACTCCACTTTAGGAAAAAGCTCGGACAAGTGGACCACATCCAAAAGCATGGAGTTGGAGGAACCGCAGAACCAGGAAAGACACAGACAGAACAACAGGGAGAAAGACAGGACAGTATATAAAGACAGAGGCCGTCGAGATACAGGTGCAAACAGTCAGGGGAGCAGGATGCAACCCAAAGGACCCGGACAAAGGACTTTCAAAATAAAACAGGAACCGGGTCACAAACCCAAGATCAAAGGACCAACCCTACAGCGGTGGTCTGAAACCTGGTCCTCAGGGCCCTTTGTCCCGGATGTTTTAGAAGTTCCCTGCATCAACACACCTGATTCTAATTAATGCTCGTTATCAGCTTCAAGTCTGTTAATGACACAGGTCCTTGTATCAGGAAGACGTCTACACCATGCAGGACTGTGGGCCCCGAGGTCCTGGTTGAAGACCACTGGGGTTTTTATCATTTCTCTGACGGTACTTTTGAAACTAGGCCAAACGCTGCTGTTTTAAAGAGCCGTTCCTGTCTACCTTCTTATCCAGGATGGCTTCACGCCTCTGGCCATCGCCCTCCAGCAGGGCCACAACCAGGTGGTTTCCATCTTACTGGAGAACGACACCAAGGGCAAGGTTCGCCTGCCTGCCCTGCATATTGCTGCACGCAAGGATGACACCAAATCGGCCGCTCTGCTCCTCCAGAATGACCACAACGCTGACGTCCAGTCGAAGGTACGACTCAGTTCAGTTGCGGTTGCATTGGCATGTGTAGATGCCCAGCTGACGTAGTGCTCAGCGCTTCTGTCTCTATTGTGGAACAAGGATGTTTTGTCACTATGAGCTCAGAGAAGCTGAATGTGTATTTGGTGTGATGTGAGGTGCTGGGCAGAATGAAGAAGGCAGGCATTCAAAACCAGCCTGAGTGCCTCACTAACAATTACTAAAGCCTTGAAGTGTGTTTGTGCATCTTTGGGACTGTGATCCGTATCTGGATAAATTTCCCTGATGATCACCACCCTTGTTAACGCTGCTCCCTGTACATCCCGTCGTCATAACTGGGGCTTTACGTTTATTTCTGCTGTCATGCAAAGCAGATGAGTGGGAGGAGAGCTGGCAGTAAACAGTTGAACGGAGGGTGATGTTCCACTGAAGTAACACTGGCGTGCGTGGGTTGTACTGAAGTCATATTAATGATATTAGTTTTGGTGGTGAGGATGTTTGCGATAGGATTCCTACCCATCAGAGACCTGTGAGCTCAGTACTGTCCTGGTCTAGACCAGCGGTGATCACGGCTGGCCCTCGAGGGCCCCTATCCAGCATGTTTTAGACGTTGAAGCAGGTAAACATCTAAAACATGCTGCATAGGGCCCTCGAGGACCAGCCGTGATCACCGCTGGTCCAGGATGTGGACTGCCATCGCGTATAAAGTAAAACGCATTTCTGTAGTTGGTTTAAGCAGTTCTCTGACATGACGCAGCCGCTCAGTATAAAGTCATCAAGATCTAGCTTCAGCTGTTGTTGGCCTCATTAATACAACGTAGTCGTACTATAACTACGAAAAAATAATTATTTGAGTGATCATTCACTGACTTCATCTGATTCAGTGGAAACATCGACCCCCTGCAGCGCTGCCTTTATCGAACGTTTAGAGATTCATAGAAACGTCACTTGTCACATGGTTTTGGTCAAAATATCGTGGAAAAACAGAACAACAGCTCATTTTTAAAACCACTCTGGTCACACCTGCTTGTTTTAGGGGGTGGAGTCAACCACTCGACCCCACCCCTGTTTGTGCAGGAGGTGCCGCATGTCAAACAGGATTGAAGCTTTATGCTGCTCAGTTCGGAGGTAGAGCAAATGCAGCTTGACCCGAAGCTGGGTGGAGTGGAAGATCTCAGCAGATGAGCAGGACTGAGACTTAGAGTATTTACTTCTAATTTACTTCTAATACCAAAATGAATGCTGCCAAGCACAGAAAATGATTTTTTTTCTCAGTTCCCCCTTAAATAACTTCAAACTGACATTGACATTGTTATTATGAGGCTTCTTTTATCCAGATATTAATCACAGCGGGTAGGAGTTGGTCACCAAACAGTAAATGTGTGATGAAGTAGCTGCTGTTGTGTCCATCAGTCCGTGAATGCATCTCCCCGTTTTGTCTCTGTGGCCACCACGTCACGCCTGGTCCTGTCAACTAACTGGCTCTCTCCGTCTTCTTGTTCCTCCTTCTCCTTAAATGCTCCGCCTCACGACTCCCCGCCCCGTCCTGTCCCGCCCCAAAGCCCCGCCCCGCCCCGCCCCACACCTCGCTGCACCGAGGTCTAAGTGTAGCTCTGTCCACTGCATGGAGTGTGCCGCTGTCTGCAGGTTGTATGGTGGTCACAAATAAGACTGCATGCGGACAGTTGGGGGAGGAGCCTGATTTTCTTGTTTTTGTTTGTGTTTGTCTTGTTTCTTTTACCACCAGCAAGAGGCGGGAGGGTTTTCCGTGGGTTTCAGTTACTTGCTGGTGGAACAATAATCTATAATTGCGCCTGCTCCTTTGACATGTGGCTTTAAGTGAGTAAAGATGGGCGTCTCTGCTCATCCGCTGTCCACCTTCTGTAATTCTGTTAATATTTCCTGTTTCAATGAGGCTCCAGGTATTTTGCTGCGTAAGAAAACACAGTGGAGTTGCTCTTCATACATTTCCTAAAGATGCTGTATGTGTTTATGGTGCTGGAGAGCAGCCGCGGACAGGAAGAGTCAGAGCGCCGCTTGGGATGAGACTGTTAACTGAGCTGTTAACTGCATCACGCTCACGCTCACGCGTACGTCCAGATGAAGATGCACCTGAATCAGCAGCCGCTGCTCAGGGATTCAGCTTCAGCGGTCTACGTTAAACGTAACGCTTGATCAGCTTGCACTTTAGTTTTCTGGACCAAAGCTTAACTGTTATTTTAGGAGTCAAAGCAGTGAAGCTGTAGGAGCCTTGTTGTTTTTGTAAGGATTTGTATTTTCCTGAACGTGTCGGGGCAGCAAAAACCATAAACGCAGGCCTCTAGGCGACGCTAGAGTCTAAGGAATTGTGTTTCAGCTCATCTCCTGGGAACAAACACACTTGTTCCCCTGTTTCCTGTAAGCTCCTGAATCAAATCCACTCATTCAAATTTTCCCGCTCAGAAAGTTAAATTAAATCAACCAGCTGGAGTCCCTTCAGCCAATTCTCAGAAAGGTTGGGATACGTCAATTTGAGACAATGCTGGAAACAAAATGTTAACAGAGCTCTGAGTGGACCATGTGTTTCGAACGTTTACCATCCACCTTGTTGGCGTTGCTCCGAGACGCTCCGAGTGTATCTTGTGATGTTAAAGCCAAAACTTAATGAAACTCTTTATTAACGATCAGAATAGTCTTAACAATGTCAAAGACTTTGGACTGTTTTGTAAAATGTTATCCATGGGGACTCGTCATTTAAGCGATTCTTGCAAACTTTGGCATTGTCACTAAATGTTACCATAAGTTTGCCGTGAACCTGCTCGGGCTCCGATAATCACCACTTAACCACGATGTTTTGAAACGGTTGCAGGTGATTAAGAAAAACTTTAACACACCGCTTGACGCAGCGTCCGGCAGTCTAACTGAACTGATCTTTCCCTCCCTCGTTCCTCCTGCAACAGATGATGGTCAATAGGACTACCGAGGTATTCCCACACTCCTGTACTTCTCCACACATTCACCTCTCACGCCCATTTCCTTGTCACCCCTTTACTTCGATGGCTCTGCGTTACGTATATCATCATCGTCATCCAGTAACGTTTGATTTGACATCTGTTTTCTCACGGTTTCGGTTGTTTTGGTTGTTCAGTCGGAGGCCACCATGCATGGCTGAAGCTGCTGCCATGTGCCCTGCACTCAGACACTGTTGTTCTTATTCATTTTATTCCACTTTTCTTTATTTGTAAAACTTTTTGAAGCCCATTTTGATCTTTCTGTTTCATGTATTGATTTCTTCATTTATCTCTGCACAACATCACTACTGACATTTAAAATGACTGCATTTTCTCTTGTAAAGTTTGAAATTGAAGCATATTGTTCTGATGTTTCCTGGCGAAGCTGTAAATGTCTGTTAGTCTGCCGTGTAGCTGCATCCGTTTTTGTTGTTTTGCATGATTTCTGCAGATGCACTATGAGCTACGACTGCTGTCAAAGTATTGCTGACATGCTGACTTAAGATAAATTATAGTTTAACGCTGCCTATTAATGTCCTGAGCTGCCAAAATAAAAATGAAGCATTTGCATCGAGCTGGAATCTTCTTTTTCATCAGATGCGATAGATTATAATTAGATGTTGGCGGCGCCTGAACTGCACACTGTTGTTGGGTGGCAGCGCTGCCTCATGCATGTCCTGCTTCACTGTCTGTCTTATTTTCCTCTGAATGGGACCATAATTCACTAAAGAGACATCCTGCTCCATCATAAGACTACCATTTAGAGCAGGAAGTCATCAGGGACATGAAATCACAAATAAAAGCTGACGTCCTTCTAGAACCACGCGAGTGGCCTCCTGCTTGGCCAGAATATAAAAAAAAAACCCAGCAAACATCCGATTTAATTTGTAAGTGTTTTGAACATCTGCCACTCACATAATGTTGAAAATATTAAAAGAATAATTAAAAATAACACCTTATCGAGTTAGACTGGATTGTACTTGCAGATTTCAGCCTGTTGGTGGCAGTATTGAGTGGACATTTCAACTGATTTTAGAAACGTGGACCAAAGACTTGAACATCATCATCAAGACTCCACATACACACTGATTTTTAAAAGAATATTGAAATGAATCCATTAAAAATCATGGTTTGATGTGCAGCAGCGACAGGAGCATGACTGAAACGTCCCGAGATCCCTGTGAACGGGTCGGTGTGTTGTGTATGTGCTGCCTGGCAACAGCTGGACCGATGATGTCACATGCAGTCTCCCAGCAGATAGCGTGGATGGAACGTCACGGTCGCAGCTACTATCTGGGGCGCAGGGATGCTCCTTCACAGCGCCGCGTCCAGGTTCACCGAAGGGCTCCTCAAGTGGAGATCAAAATCAGATCAAATTTTACTCCAGATAAAACGATCCGATCTGTGGCTGTAGCATCCGAACTGTGAGGTGTGTGATCCACTACAATCCTAACAGAGAGGTGTATCCGAGTCTTGATAACATAACATTCCCCGTGCTCCAGCTGCAGCCGCATCAGCGCTACATCCTGAAACGGTTTGAACTTCCTCCTCCCTCCGTTTCGGTCCTGCCTCTCCTCCTCAGCAGCTCAACAACCACTGAGTCGTGTTCTGGGAGTTCTGTCGCCGTGGTTACCCAACACAATAGATGCTAAAAAGTGCAGAAGTTCCCTAAATGAATAAATAAACCATGTTATTTCTACTTTTTATATTGGCAGCTCTGGTCGTTCATTTACCAGCTTCCGGATTGTGTTTCTTTTTTTACAAATGCATGTTTTTCCTCATGAAAACCTCCAGATTTCTGCCTCATAGCTTTTCCTGTATGACGACTATAAACGATGTTAGCCGTGGATTGGAAGCATGGGAAGCTGACCAAACTCTAAGAGTATAACATGTAGTTGAATTTACCAGCATGCTGCATCCGTGCTTCCTTCATTTGCACCATTCTGAGCTTTTGACTGTGTAAAGTTTTGAAACCATCACGTTAGTCACTGTATTCTTCACACTTTTGTAAACGACTCTTTCACATTAAATCGGACCAACACTCACAGAACGGCAAGGTAAGGCAAGAATTTCACAACTCCTCCAACCTGCTCTGCTCTCTCTAACTTTCCTCGTGTATATTTCTCATCGCTAGCTCTAATTCTCCCTGACGTACAGTAACATAGTGCACTGGTGTTGATGGGAAGCATTATCTCCGTCTGGACCACCCTATGATTTTAAAGCCATTTGGTTTTGATTTTGAGTCAGTAATATTCTTTGTCCATCTGGATGAATATCTGTGTGTACTGTACGTCTGTAAGTTTCTTTTCTTTTTCTTGTTTTTCTCCACGATGACATGATTTTCAGGCCAGTTATGTTTCTTGCATGGAGCTGGTGTGTGTGTGTGTGTGTGTGTGTGTGCGTGTGTGTGTGTGTGTGTTCAGGGTCGTATGTGCATTTCTACATCATCAAACTTGCACATGTTTTTTTTAAGTTAAACATCCTTTTTTCAGTTTACTTTTGTTCACTGTGGATGCTTCATGTGACTGCTGCATGCTGGGATGTCTGGGGTTCGAGAGGCGACGGTCAGACTCAGAAGTCACCGGGAGAAGCGGATTCTGACCTCCCACCCTGTTTGTGTGTGTGTTTGTGTTTCAGAGTGGATTCACGCCGCTGCACATCGCTGCCCACTACGGGAACGTCAACGTGGCCACGCTGCTGCTGAACCGAGGCGCCGCCGTCGATTTCACAGCCAGGGTGAGATGACGCAAGCGTGAAAACTCTGAGAACGTGGAACCTGACATGAGGGAAAATCAGGGTTTTCTGTTTTATATTCGATTCAATTCAATTTTATTTTATTTATATAGCTTCTATAACACAAGTTGTCTCCAGGATCTTTCCAGAGACCAGAACACGACTCCCGAGAACTTATTACATAAACAACGGCAGGTAAAAACTTCCCTAGTGGGAGAAAAACTGTGGCAAGAAAAACTCCCCTTTTAAGAGGGAACAAACCTGGATGAAGACCAGCAGGGTAGAACAGGAAGTAGAGAGGAGTGACACAGACACACCGTCAAAGGTACAAAAGATAAGATGCACAAGATGAGATTCTTCTAATTAATAACTGAGGATTGAGCTGAAGAAGGTAAAGAGAAACAGAGGAGGTGAAGGCACCACTCAGTGGATCATGTTGGGGTCCCCCTGCAGCAGGTCTACAGCAGCAGATCCAGATGAAGCTGTGTTGAAGACCAGCTGCTCCGGTCTGGTCCTGCAGCTGCAGCTGTGACTACTGGTCCTGACACACTAAAGTTTACACCAACTAGATGTTTTACTAAACACAAACGTTTGAAGTTTGGTTTTAAAGGTGGAGGTGGTGTCAGGCTCCTTCACCCAAACTGGAAGTTGGTTCCATAGTGATGGTTCCTGATAGCAGAAGACCGTCCTCCAGATCTACATTTGGAACTACGAGTAAACCAGCACTCTGAGAACAGAGAACTCTGTTAGGAACATAAGGTTCTATCAGGTCTTGCAAATATCGCGGCGCTAGGCCATTTTGGACTTTATATGCCAGTAATAAAATTTTGAATTGGATTCTAAATGTCACGGGGAGCCAGTGGGGGGAAGCTAAAACTGGAGAGACGTGGTCTCTCTTGTTGGTTCCTGTCAGCACTCGCGCTGCTGCATTTTGGATCAGCTGGAGGCTGTTAAGAGAATTACTTGGACATCCAGCCAACAACACGTTACAGTAATCGAGTCTAGAAGATACGGACGCATGAATTAGTTTTCCGGCATCACTCTGGGAGAGGATGGTCCTGATCTTTGCGATATTACGGAGGTGGAAAAACGCAGTTTTACAAACCTGATTAATATGCTGTTTAAATGACAAATCCTGATCGAATATAACGCCAAGGTTTCGCACAGTTTTACTGGAGGCCATCGCAAGACCATCTAATCCCTTCCTAAGCTCTTTGGGACCACAAACAACAACTTCTGTTTTATCAGAATTTAGTAGCAAAAAATTTCTGGACATCCAGTCCTTGATGTCCTTAATACACATCTGAAGTTTGTCTAATGGTTCTGTTTCATCTGGCTTCATAGACAGATACAGCTGCGTATCATCAGCATAACAATGAACATTAATGCCGTGGTTCTGGATAATACTTCCCACTGAACAAGATTGGACCTTGCACTTAATTTGTATGTGTGTGTGTGTGTGTGTGTGTGTGTGTGTGTGTGTGTGTGTGTGTGTGTGTGTGTGTGTGTGTGTGTGTGTGTGTGTGTATAAATAAAAATCTTTTAATTGTATGAATCTTTTTTTTTGTAGTTTTGATGTTAGGGGTGGGGCAGAGGTCTCTTGTTTTACCAGCTTTAGTTTTATAACCTGCTTGAAATCTTAAACGATGAGATCACGTTTAAATTACTACAAGAAACCAATACGCTTCAAGGGTTGACATGGTTTTGCTCTTATTTTGGTTGTGTGTATATTGTGATAAGCGTGTGAGTAAGTGTGTGACGTCCTCTCTTTAGAACGGGATCACCCCTCTGCACGTGGCCTCCAAGCGTGGAAACACCAACATGGTTCGCCTGTTACTGGACCGCGGCTCTCAGATTGACGCCAAAACTCGAGTGAGTACATGAAGATCATGATTTTTCTGTTACATCCGCAGTAGTGACCACATTAGTCCCATAACTGCAGCAGATGTGTCCTGCTGTTGTTGTCAGCTGAGCGGGACATCAGTGGGTCGGAGGATTAAATCCGGTGTCAGACTGGTCTGCTGACCCCAGCTCTGTTGTCTGGTGGTATGCCAGATAGCTGGACACTCGTGTTATTAGCTGTTATTGGATTCTGACACATTAATCATCCAACCGAGCAGCAGCCCGGCTGCGTTGAAGCAGCTGATTGGATCTTAGGGTTTAACTTTCGTCCTTAAAAACGGACTTGTGTGCTCTGTAGGACGGTCTGACTCCACTTCATTGTGCGGCTCGGAGTGGACACGAAACAGCTGTGGAGCTGCTGCTGGAGAGAGGAGCGCCTCTGCTGGCCAGAACCAAGGTGGGTCCCTTGTTTAGGATGCCTCATCAGCAAAGCCAACCTGAAAGACCAAATGGAAATGTCTGTCATCACATTACACATGCAGACGTTTGTTCTAACCCTCCCAGCTCACTGAAATAATGCTTTATTTCTCCAGGAAACTACTTCAAATGTAAGTGATTTACAATGATATTCTGCAATGGTTTGGACAGATTTGTTGTATCCCCATACATCACTGTATTTTAGTCACGTTTCAAGCTATTTTGTTCAAACTTAATTAGAATTGCAACACTTTGTAGTTTGGTATCAATGTGCGAAGATGGACCAGACTAAAGAAGACCGTGGTCTGAGGAGCTCTGAAAGGCTCTAAAAGCACATTCAACGTGAAGGTCAAAGAGTATCTCCAAGCAGTTTCGGGTTCCTGGGACAATAGCTGCAAATATTCAGAGGTAGAAGGTTCTTTAGACTGTGGTCAACCTGCTGGGACACGACAGTAAAAGGAACTAAAACTTTACGTTGATCAGAAGTTAGCGTGGATGGTCGACGCGCAGCAGAGAAAACAAACAGATTCAAGCTGAACTGTGAGGCCGAAGTACATATCACACTATCCATCACCATAGTTTGACAGTGTGTGAATGGATGAAGAAGAACCACATTGTAAAGTACTTGGTAGAACCTGGATTGAACTTATTTAAATGTACAATCATTTACCATTACATCTGAACAACGATGAGCTCCATGAAGAAAAACCCTGGAGGACTCCAATATTCAAGGAAAAGCTGGGAAAACAAGCCAAATGAGGATTTGTTTCAATGCATGCTGACGAATCCCAAAGCTTCTGGGAGAAGGTCCTTCTTACTGATGAAGCAAACCTGGATAAGTCCCACGTTCACAGATATTGAAACTTTTCAGGGCGATGATGTCCTTGAATGTGTGACATCAAGTCTCAAGGCCGTCAAGGCATCCTGGAGCCAAACATGCTGCCCATTTCCAGGAAGGTCAACGTCAGTTATGGTGTCTCAAACAGGACAATGACCACAGGCCACAATAAGAGCTCTCAAGGCTGGAGAGGTTTGTCCATGTCTTTACGAGTGGACTTAAAATCAGGCAGTCTTAACTTAAGCGGATTCTTGACCAACAAACGTCATGCTCCAACAGCCCCGATGTATAATGGCTGGTTGATACCGGACAGCCAAAACACTGATGCCCAACATTCCCAGAAGCAGTAAAGCAGGAGACAAACTGTAGTCAGAGTCAGACGCTAAAAAACTCAGTAGAGAGACGATCTAAGTCGTCGTATACCTCTAGGTCCCAAAGCTCCACTTTGGCTTATTTACTCCCAGTCAAACCAGTTCTCTTCACTAAACTGGACGGCCTCTGTTGCACTTGCAGAATGGGCTGTCTCCTCTTCACATGGCAGCACAAGGAGACCACGTCGAATGCGTCAAACATCTCCTGCAACACAAGGCTCCCGTTGATGATGTTACATTGGACTACTTGACGGCACTGCATGTGGCGGCTCACTGTGGTCACTACCGAGTCACCAAACTGTTGCTGGACAAGAGGGCCAATCCTAACGCCAGGGCGTTGGTAGGTATCAGACGCCGTGCAACTATCAACCTTTAAAAGAGTTAAAAACAATCAGAACGGTCTGCCGGTCCGTTTGGGCAGGTCTCTACCGTCTTGATCACGTTGCATTGAGTTTTTGTCACTTGCTTTCTCCGCAGAACGGCTTCACACCCCTGCACATAGCCTGCAAGAAGAACCGAGTAAAAGTGATGGAGCTGCTGGTCAAATATGGAGCCTCCATCCAGGCCATTACAGAGGTGCCTTTCAAACCGTTGCTCCTGCAGGATAGTGAAAGAATGAAGTTACACTGTCCTTGTTTTTAACTTACGAGTTTAACCACAATAAGAAACTGCAGCACGGGCGTGTTTGTTGGGACATAATGCTCTGTGATGCCTTAATGAGTTTTTTCCTCGTTAACGGGGTCCGTCTCGTTCGCTCTTGTGTCCAGTCTGGCCTGACTCCCATCCACGTAGCAGCCTTCATGGGTCACCTGAACATCGTCCTTCTCCTGCTGCAGAACGGAGCTTCTCCTGATGTCAGCAATATTGTGAGTGACGGGAACAGCCAGGGAGGGGGAGAACGGACGAAATAATCAATACCGCTGTCTCGTGACATTCTCATACTGGCCGGTTTGTGTGTTGTGTGTGCAGCGAGGGGAAACGGCTTTACACATGGCCGCCAGGGCGGGTCAGGTGGAGGTGGTCAGATGTCTTCTGAGGAACGGAGCAATCGTGGATGCTCGGGCACGGGTACGACTGACGTTTGTCAGCAGTCCGCACTCGCGTAACTCTTTATTCAGCCCTCAAATGTGCCCTTTATTCAGATTCCTCTTTCCCTGTGCTGCTTCAGGAGGACCAGACTCCCCTCCACATTGCATCCCGTCTGGGGAAAACGGAGATCGTGCAGCTGCTGCTGCAGCATATGGCCCATCCTGATGCTGCCACAACCAACGGCTATACGCCCCTCCATATCTCTGCTAGGGAGGGGCAGGTGGAGACCGCCTCCGTCCTGCTGGAGGCGGGAGCTTCACATTCGCTGGCCACTAAGGTGGGTGGAGGAGCCCTTTCAACTTCAACTAACTCTTCAACCCTATTCAAAGAGCTGTGGTGAGAAAGTCCCTTTGACCTCTGGCGAAACCAGACTCGTTTTCACATGCACATGCACATGCACACACTTTCTCACAACGCTTAAATGGTGTTCAGGCATTCAGGATATCAAGTGACCCATCCATTATCTGCAGTATACCTGCCAACTCCTCAGGGTCTGCTGGAGTCAATCCCAGCTGTCAGAGTCAGTGTCCGGTCTGGACAGCACCAGTCCACCACCAGTCCACCACAGTGGTACGTGGTGCCCATCTCTTCCATAAAAGACCTGGAATACGGATTTATCCGACCATAGTGTGTGATGATCCGTCCCAGACGCCTCAGAGCCCAGAGACGTCAACACCAACTCTTCTTCTTGAACAGTAAAGCTTTAAGGGACATTCATGAATGTAAGTCAGTATCAATGTGCTGGACAAAAGTTTCCAGAGATAATCCCGTGTTCATGTGGACTAGCTGATGATGGAAGGTGGTTACGAATGAGGGGTCTTGGTGCAGTGCTGTCTTTAGCCAACTCACCCTTTATTTACTGTTTTTCTCCAGATTACTTAAGTAGTTTATGGATTTTGTGACCCGTAGAAGGAGAATCGGGTAAATCCTGGCCCCTAGTCTTTCTCTGAGGAACATTGTTGTGAACATTTAGAAGGTTTCTGCCACACTTTGGTGGATGCTTTTGCACCGAATCATCTTAACAAATATTGTTTTCCTTTGGTACAGGGACCAAAATTGCTCTGAAGAAATGACATGATGAAAAACCATGAAATATTCAGAGTTTAAACTGTTTGCAAAGAAAAGTCTCAGTGGATTTTTTGTTTGCATATGCTGTCATTTACCATAAAATATAGACGTTTGGAGAGACTCATAGAGGCAGCAGATGCTCGGATTATTGCATGGACCAGGGGTCTCCAACCCAGGTCCTCGAGCACCGCTGTCCTGCATGTTTTAGATGTTTACCTGCATCAACCCACCTGATTCTAATTAATAGTCATCATCAACATGTCGTCATGGTCTTCACCACAATGTTGTCCGTCATATCTGTTCAGGGCTGAGTGGAAGCAGGAAACATCAAAAGCACTGTGGACAGGAGCTCTGGAGGACCGGGGTTGGAGGGCCCTGGTATAGACCTGAACCTGTAAAACGTATCCATTATTCAGTCTGGATTTGGAAAAGCACATTCGTGTGTAAATGAGACCTAATGAACCCTGTCGGATCTGATCGGCCTGAGCTGATTGAGAAGATAAGCAGTTTGAAATTGAATCTGCAGGTAAGGAGCAGAAGAAAAAGCATCAGTCCCACATCCTGCCCTTCCTGCTGACTCAACCACTAAAGCTTGTTTGTTTCTTGGTCGGAGCAGAACTCTGCAGCCAGTGAGGCTTGTAAATGCTGCAAAAGAAAATCAAATTGAGCAGCATACATTTGAAGGGTAATCCTGCTCGGGCCTGTGATTACAGCTGCACTTAGTCGCTGCTCTGTCTATTTGACCCACTTCTGATGAAAGATTGATGAGGCCGTAAAGCTGCCGCCTGCACCCGAACCGCTCCTAAAGGTGGAGATGTTTATCTGAAGAGGCGGAAGCCTGAAGGTCGTTGCTTTGCGCCAGTCTAGACTGGACTCATTTATTCGCAACTAGAAGAGTGAAACAAAGCGATCTATGATGTTGTGTTTGGTTCACCAGCTTCAGCGATTTAGCTCTGGCTCTGGACACTCCTCTCTGGGGAGGAGGGGTGTGGCTGTTGCTATAGAAACCAAACCACAGAGAGCTGTGATGTCATAGCACACATGTCAAAGCCATCAGTCCCTACTGTGCATTAAAGCACATTTCTAAAAAAAAGGCTCATTATTTTCATTTATGGTCCTTGACTGTTGTTTTCATCCCCAGTTTTTGCTGTTTCTTCTCGTGCACATATGACATCGAAACCAGGGCTCAGCAAACAAAGGAGCTCCCCATCCAGCAGGGCTGGGCCGTAAACACTGGTCATGTGCTCGCTGTCTGCTCAGGAGTGTTCAGGGTCCTCAGGCAGCGAAAGTGCTCCCTCTGCAGGCCGCAGTGCCAAACTGAAGCAACCTTTGTCTTCCAGGCTGTGAGGTTGCCAGGAATTTCATCAGCATGTCTGCAGGCTGGGAAAACCTAAATGCACATTCCTGTGAAGTTGTAGGCAATTCTGTCAGATGCCACTCTGCCCTTAAAATTAATAATAAATCACAAATGCGTGCAAAGCGATGTTGTAAAGTGATGTTGTGGAGACAAAAGGAGCCGTCCTGGAGGTTTTCCAGCCGAAAACGAATCATCACTGCTCGCAGTAGCAGACTGACCTCTGACCCTGGTAGATTTCATGTGATCTTATAACATTAACTTGCACTTTAAGCTCATTTTTCAGCAGCTGGGTACTAATGGCGTTCCCATTTCATCGGGATCAGTTTCCCTCCGTCCTCCGGTCCCTGCGCTTCCAGAAGAGCTCCAACAACCTCTGCAGACCATAAAAGACCTAAAGAAGTCTCAAAGTCTAGAACTGGTGCCACAGTGAGACATGTTGGCTACTAAAAACCTTTTATTTTAAATAGTTACGGCGAAATTGATCGGAAACCGTTTACTTCTTTGCAGACAGTAAACCATGTTATGTTTGTGTTTCCAAGATCATGTGGCTGAAGGAAGTTTCCTGTTTTCCCGTCTGAATCTGCACTGATGTCTCTGGGCTCAGAGATGTCCGGGATCAACCGTAACAACAGTAAAAATGTGTGTTGTGATCGGACAAATCAGTATTCCAGATCCGTCCCGGAATAAATGGGTGCCATGTGCTTCCGGGCAAAAACGAAAATGACCGTCCAAAGAACACTGTTTATCAACATCAAGTCCAGAATCTGGACTCTCTGATAGTCTGGGACTTTGTCAGTGCTCTTGGCAACGCTCATTTGTGTGACAGCAGCATTCATTTGGGAAATTAGAGCAGCATATGCTGCCTTTAGGACCACAACTTTTCCGGGAACGTCAGAGTAGGACCGTGCAGAACCACACTGGACTGGCTTCCCGGTCCTGACGGGTCTCCAGGGGAGACTGTTTTAGGTGCATTCATCTCCCACCGTGTTCAGATGTCCTTCTCCTCGTTTTTTCTCTCTACAGAAAGGTTTTACTCCCCTGCATGTGGCCGCCAAGTATGGAAGCCTGGAAGTAGCCAAGCTGCTGCTGCAGCGGCGTGCACCTCCCGATTCTGCTGGGAAGGTACGCATCCCAGACGCACTCCTGACTCTACGGTCTGTGAGGCGCTCTGTATGTTTTAGGAAGGGGAATGCTGTGTTTTTCAATGAAACGTCCTCCTCCGTGTGAGGGTAAAATGATGTCGCTGGTTTTCTGTGTTGAGGTTCACTTGGCGGCAGAAGTCCTGGTAAGATTCATTTGAGCTTGGATTAACATTGACTTCTTCACAGCAAGGTTCCTTATGTTTCTTCCTCTTTAAAGACGTCCTTATTTGCGTCATAACTGTGTTACCTTAAATTAATCTCTTTTTTAACATTTCTCATTAAGTGAGAGTGTGAGTATTTTAATGCCCCGTGCTCCACTAACTGCTGTTTAATCCTGCGCTCACCGACCCTCCCCTGCAGAACGGCCTCACCCCACTCCACGTTGCAGCACATTACGATAACCAGAAGGTGGCGCTCCTGCTGTTGGACAAAGGAGCGTCGCCCCACACCATGGCCAAGGTGAGACTAGTGCAGGATTCTCCTGGAGCGTGCGTCTGTTGTCTCCCAGTCGGGATGAAGGCAGGAGTGTGGCAGAGGACGTGTTTTTAACGGAAACAAACCAACAGTCTTTGGTGTTGGTCACTGTTAGGTTCTGTCTTTTTCTGAACAAGCACCAGTACATTCTGGGACTTTTCAATGCTGGAAATGTTAGAATTGAGTGAGAAGAGTTGGATCCTCTCATGAAAACGCTTCAGACCCTGAGCAGTAACGCCCGTGTCTGTCCCGTCAGAACGGCTACACCCCTCTGCACATTGCTGCTAAGAAGAACCAGATGGATATTGCCACGGTGCTGCTGCAGTACGGCGCCGAGACCAACATCCTGACCAAGCAGGGCGTCACCCCGCTCCACCTGGCCTCCCAGGAGGGCCACACAGACATGGCCGCCCTGCTGATCAGCAAAGGAGCTCAGATCAACGTTCCCACCAAGGTAACCTGGAAACCTGGAAACCAGGAAACCAGGCCTGCCTTTCATCTCTTTGTTGGTGCCTCTCTACATCCCTGTTCGGTGTGTTTCCCTCCTGCAGAGTGGCCTGACTGCCCTCCATCTGGCTGCTCAGGAGGACAAAGTCGCCGTTGCAGAAATCCTCGCCAAGAACGGAGCCAACCTTGACCAGCAGACCAAAGTATGAGCAGTTATCTACACCCTTCCATCCTAAAAGATGAGACAGCCCAAGGCGTGGCTCAGCGTCTGCTGAATTCATCCCGTTCATGAATACCGCTCCTACAGTGTCTCTGGCTGGACAATTAAAGCTGATGTCTGTCGTTCCACAGCTGGGATACACCCCTCTGATCGTAGCGTGCCACTACGGCAACGCCAAGATGGTCAACTTCTTACTTCAGAACGGAGCTGGTGTCAACGCCAAGACCAAGGTACTCCCATGTGATCATGTAAAAGCGGTTCCGTGCATTTATTAATCGACTTTTACGAGATCCGTCTGATCACTTGGGTGAAGCCGCTCGGCTTATTCTGTTATTGACCACAGAATAAAGTTGTGATTCCGTGTTTCATTTTCCTTCCCAGAATGGATACACGCCGCTCCACCAGGCAGCCCAGCAGGGAAACACACACATCATTAATGTTCTGCTGCAGTACGGCGCCAAACCGAACGCCATCACTGTGGTGCGTAAACACCACCCACAGCAGCGGGCTTGTGCATGCTGCCGTGTCCGGATAACACGTTTATTTTCTTTTCCAGAACGGAAACACTGCTCTGGGCATTGCTCGGAGGCTCGGATACATATCTGTGGTGGACACGCTGAGGGTCGTCACCGAGGAGATCATTACCACCACGACGGTACGTCTGAACCTGAACCGGATGGCAGAGGCGGCGCCGCTGCTCAGCCTCCAGCAGAGGACGTGTTCACATTCAGTTGTAGGCGTCTTACACTTGGGCAGGTCCTTACCCTACACCCAGTCTCCACCCCTCCGCCCATCTTCTACTACTCACCTGGGAACGGGTCATACGGCTTGTGCTGGGCGGCGTTCTGAAGCCAGCGAATCCTCTCGTGAATCCCGAGTCTGCTTTGAGTCTAACAGAGGACCTCCGGGATGCGCTGGAATGAGAAACTGAAAGTCTGGTGCGTGTTCTCTGATCCGATCCGTTTCCTCTCTGTTGCCAGACGGTGACGGAGAAGCACAAGCTGAACGTGCCGGAGACCATGACCGAAGTACTGGACGTCTCCGATGAAGAGGGTGAGTCCTGGTGCACGCCGCTCGTCTCTGCGTTCCAGCATCCACGAGGCCTCGTTGGCTCCATCAGAGCCGGTTGCTGAACAGATCCTTGATCTAGGCCTAGAACTAGAGGTGTTGTCAGTCTCCCAGAGCTGAGGGATTCCCTCAGGCTGACTCCCAAAGCTTTGACTCCTGATAACATTTAAAGACCTGGAGCGCGACTGAACCGTCCTCCCGCAGCAGCGAGAGCATACATGCCCATGTTCTGTCGGATGCCTCCACGGACGAGGAAGGTGTTGAGCATGGTGTTGTGTGTGTGTGTGTGTGTGTGTGAGCAGGGTTGCAGGTTCATCATTTGAATATTATTTTAACCACTGAAGAATTTCCGAATTGTTTTGCTGGATTTTTTTTCTTAATTATTATAAAAATCAAAGCAACATGAAGCATCTGATGTGTTGATAGGTTTTATTGTATTGAATATGAAACACTTTTATTTTTTGTTCACTGAAATTCGGCTCACACATAAATCACATTTCCGATTACATTCTTTAAATTCCCGTAAATTCCCACCACCTATGGGCCGTTTACAGATTTGCACATTTCCAGAAACTCTTTGCTCGACTTCCCGTGTAAAGTTTCTGGAATTTTTCCAGAGATTTGCAGGTGATAATCTGTCGGTGTTGGTTTACTGCAGCAGTGACAGACGTGTGTCAGGCGGGCATCTTTCTGCTGAAGGATCTTTTTTTGGGTGAAAAAACGACACGGACTTTCGTCATGTTCACAACAGAAACCAGCGAGACTGAGACAGCTGCTCCAGTTCGGCTCCTGATGCTGAATCGGAGGAAGACGTCGGTTTTTTCTTGTTGTTTGCAGAAGCGCAGTCGCCAGTACGGTGCTGGTGTAGGTCACTGCGGAGCTGCTTGTGGACGAGGTGGCGTTACCAGCGTGCCTCACGTTTACATCTGTACCCGCTTTTCCACTTCGGGCTCACGGGGATCTGCTGGAGCCTGTGCAGCCTCTAACACAACTTATTCTTGTTGATCTCTCTATTTATTGTCTTCATCTCGTTTCAAATCCAGCGGGGAACGACTTTTCAGCAGAAGGATCAGGACACGTGTTGAACTACGCATGAACATGGTAGTGATGGTGTTTCTGTTCTTACGATGTTCCCTCTCCAGGAAGCCAGCATACTGCTGGCTGGAAAACCCCTCTGTTCAGCCACAGTATGTTCCTCACCTTCTTCTGCTGGTCTAGCGTAACGCTTTCAGCCGACCTGGGCCTCGGTCTGGGCCTCGGTCTGGGCCTCGGTCTGGGCCTCGGTCTGGGCCTCGGTCTGGGCACGGTCCGGCTACGGTCCGGCCTCGGTCTGGGCACGGTCCGGCCTCGGTCCGGCCTCGGTCCGGGCACGGTCCGGGCACGGTCCGGCCTCGGTCCGGCCACGGTCCGGGCACGGTCCGGCCTCGGTCCGGCCTTGGTCTGGGCTTCGGTCTGGGCTTCGGTCTGGGCACGGTCCGGCCTCGGTCTGGGCTTCGGTCCGGCCACGGTCCGGCCTCGGTCCGGCCACGGTCCGGCCTCGGTCCGGCCTCGGCCCAGCCTCGGTCCGGCCCAGCTCCATCAGAGCCTGCAGCTTCACGCTCAGTCTGCTGCTGCTTCACTTACGCATGTCCCACTCAAGAATACGCAGCGACTATGAGTCTACACAGTTTTAATGTTTGGAGGTTTGGCTCACATAGACCAGTAAACAGGATGTTAATTGTTGTCATGACAACAAGACGCCTGTCAGCACATAA
Source organism: Xenentodon cancila (assembly GCA_014839995.1). Taxonomy (NCBI): domain Eukaryota; kingdom Metazoa; phylum Chordata; class Actinopteri; order Beloniformes; family Belonidae; genus Xenentodon; species Xenentodon cancila. The sequence continues at coordinate 2,269,088 of CM026212.1, read as the reverse complement.
AACTCCCAAACCCTCAATGAATCAGTCTGATTACCGCTAATATATTTTTCTCATTGATCTTTCCAGTTCTTTCAGTTCTTCATTTAAAACTGATGAACATCAGATTCTGTTACACTTTTATATGGTTTATACGTTTTTATGAACAAATAACAGCAGTATTAAGTATATAAGCACCAATGATGGACAGATCACATAAAACTTCTGTTTTGCTCTAAACAGGCTTCTAGTTAAACTGGCCTGTTATCTGACATCCCATAATACTGAAGCCATTACAGGGGCTTTTTCAGTATGAATGTTTTTATGTTTATTGATTTTCTCAGTTGATTGCAGCAGTAAACCCTGGTTTGGACTTCACTCATCAGATTCATCATCTTGTGCATATTTTACGGCCACAGTCGGTGAATTCCCAACACCATGCACCACTGTCGGCTCTCTGAGTGTTATAAATCACTGACTTTTATAGCAAACGCTGTTTGAACCAACGTATTCTTGCCAAAGCCGTCCCTCCCTGACCCCTGCTGAACAGTAGTGGAGCAGCGGTAGAGCTTCGTCTCAGCGGTGCAGATCAAAACAACCCCCAATAAAAGACCAAGTTGGAGCATATGGAAAATAATCGGCACATTCTTTTCTGAGGACGGGTCAGGACTGCCGGCCAGTACCCGTACCGTCCTCTTCCTCAGACACCTCCAAGCTCAGACACGTCAGCAAGGTCAAATATTTCATTTTCCATATCGTTCCAATCTTTTCTGACTTGGGGATTGTGCAAACAGATTGCTGCCAAACATTAATCTGCAGTATGAGAAAAAAGTTGTGGGATAAGCGGGATGTGCGGGATGTGTCGGCTGTGCGGGATGTGTCGGCTGTGCGGGATGTGCGGGATGTGCGGGATGAGTCGGATGTGCGGGATGTGTCGGCTGTGCGGGATGTGTCGGATGTGCGGGATGAGTCGGATGTGCGGGATGTGTCGGCTGTGCGGGATGTGCGGGATGTGCGGGATGTGCGGGATGTGCGGGATGTGTCGGCTGTGCGGGATGTGTCGGCTGTGCGGGATGTGTCGGCTGTGCGGGATGTGTCGGATGTGCGGGATGAGTCGGATGTGCGGGATGTGTCGGCTGTGCGGGATGTGTCGGATGTGCGGGATGAGTCGGATGTGCGGGATGTGTCGGCTGTGCGGGATGTGCGGGATGTGCGGGATGTGCGGGATGTGTCGGCTGTGCGGGATGTGCGGGATGTGCGGGATGTGCGGGATGTGTCGGCTGTGCGGGATGTGCGGGATGTGCGGGATGTGTCGGCTGTGCGGGATGTGTCGGCTGTGCGGGATGTGCGGGATGTGCGGGATGTGCGGGATGTGTCGGCTGTGCGGGATGTGCGGGATGTGCGGGATGTGCGGGATGTGCGGAATGTGCGGGATGTGTGGGATGTGCGGGATGTGTCGGCTGTGCGGGATGTGCGGGATGTGCGGGATGTGTGGGATGTGCGGGATGTGTCGGCTGTGCGGGATGTGCGGGATGTGCGGGATGTGTGGGATGTGTCCACGTCCTATTTTTGGGGTTCATTAAACCCACATCTTAGTCTTTAGCAGAACATTTTGAATTAAATTTAGTTTGAACACTTACTTTGACAAACATAAAACACATGGAAATCTGGTTGAAAGCTCCGGGATAAGAAGAACAACACAGTCTGCGGTGAATTCCGTTTATGTCGTTAAATTGCGGGATGAGCGGGAACGTTGATCTTGGAATAGTCTGCTAAACTTAATCCTGAAGATCACATCTCATTACGGAGACTTGCTCAGAACTTGCACAGTCCTGATATTTACAGGTTGGGTCTAGTATTTGACAGCCACGCACGGATCTGGTGGTGTTGACGGAGCACAGCCACATGCACTAGGTCGGTACACTAGGATGGTCAAAACCGGAGTAATCTTCTGGAAGTCTTGTTCCTGCACTCATCTGTCTTTCCCCCGAAGGTGACGACACAATGACGGGCGATGGAGGGGAGTACCTGAGGGCCGAAGACCTCAGGGAGCTGGGAGACGACTCCCTGCCAGGGCAGTATCTGGACGGGATGAACTACCTCCGATTCAGCCTGGAGGGAGGTCGTGCTGACAGGTACAACCCAACCGACCCCGTTCAAAGGGAGAAATTATGAAAAACAAACAAAGAAAAGGAGAACCGGTTTGTAACTGACAACTAAAAGGATTTGACCCGGGCGTTCCAGTGTTTAGACACATCCAGACTCTGTCTAATTACCGATGTGCACACGGTTGCTCAGTTAGGATGATGACTCAGAATACTTCCTGTTCTTTTTGTGCACAAAGCGTCTAACTGTCTGCATTTGTATATGTGTCTGTGTGTCTGTGTGTCTGTGTGTCTGTGTGTCTGTGTCTGTGTCTGTGTCTGTGTGTTTTGCAACCTCTCCTCATTCTTCACGGTCGGTCTTCCTTGTCATGCCGCCATAGTCGAATGCAAAGGTATGTGCTGAGTCAGGCAGAAATAACTAATTTAACCGTCTGCCAAGGATTGAGCATTTTAAATACTGACAGCATCTGTAAAAGTTAGACGTTGAAAGCATGTCAAAAGTTACAAGTTTTTCAAGAAAGAAACTCCGGCTTTGTAACCTCACAAAGTTGTGAGGGAAAAACAAACGTAGAAATCCAGACTTTAAACCCACCTTAAACCCTTAAACAGACTGCTCATACGGGAGCACTTCAATGACACGAACACATTAAACTTTGCAGTTGGACTTTAGCAATAAGGTCAAACTCAAACAAATCACAGCGTCCTCATCAACATGCGGGTGACTTTCAACGAGAGCGATGCCTCAAACAGCTCAGCCGAGCATCAGGCGTTTCATTTTCACCTGTGCAAGTTGTGTAACGTGTGCATAGAGAGCATCGTGTTTCTCCTTTAGTGGCAACCCAGGATGTTGTTACCGGTGAGGCTGCTTACGTTGGGGCTTTGAGGATGAAAGATCCCAGCGTTCACTCAGGGCCGTTGGGACATTTGAACTATGAGGCATTGCCTCAAAGTGGGTGGAGACGTTTGATCAGTTGTGTTAATGACGGATATCAGGGCTGGTTTCCGGCAGAAACGCTCTACACGGCTGTTTAGGGCCACAAGTGTCACAGCTGGGATTCAGGTCAGTTTATTTAACAAAACTCTTTCCTTGTGAAAGTTCATTCATTTTTTTTAATTTCCTAATACAGTTAGAGATTTATGAATTTATTCGCCCATCTCTCCTTTACTTATAAGCAGTGTGAGGTTGGTCTTTGCACCTGGACTGTTTTCAGGGCCACCAAAACCTTAGCTCCGCCCCTGACTCCTTAACGATTGTTTTCTGTTTTGTCCTGTTCATCGGCCACTAACTTAACATTTAGAGGATTCACAAGAAACACTAATTCGCTGCTGTCCCTGTTATATCGGTGGTGAAAACCCGCTCTATTTTCGCCGTGTTGGTTTCTAGATGAACTGTGGGCGTGTTCATGTGACGACAAGGCAAAAGCCGAACACGCGTGATCAAACCCAGTCCCGAAGTCGGCGTCTTCATCACAACTCTTGTCATGCATTTACATTTGCTTTCACTGAGTGACATTCCTTTGAAGTCAGGAAGTCTTGGATGAGGAAAAACTGCTGGTTTCACCGGGGTTTGTTTTTCCCAGTTCGGACAGGTCCTTCACACCCACCCACCACAGCTATTACTCTCCAAGACACGAAGGCGTGATGGATGACATGCTCACCCCTCACCAGGTACTGCGGTACACGTGCTCATATGTCTTTGGGAGATCATTCAGAAACTGAACTCTGAGCTTCGCTCAGGAAAGCAGCTTCCAGCTTTACTGATTTATGACATTTGTGTGATTCCAGGTTTCGTCACTATCCAGGGAGAATGAGAGGGATTCCTACAGGCTGAGTTGGGGAACAGAAAACCTGGACAACATCGCTCTGTCTTCCAGCCCGATTCATTCTGGGTACGAACAGTCACGCTGGAGTGAATGCTGTTGACAGTGAGGGGCGACAGAGCAGTAAGAAGGTTGAAGTCCCTGTTGAACCCGAGCAGTGTAGGTTCTCAAAGATCAGAGATGACAGTTGTGAAATCCATCTCAGTAAAGCTGAGGAAACTCCGTCAGTATGCCCATTTCTTTCAAAATGTCACAATAGTGAGATGTCACGATGCCATTCGTAACCATTAATTTATATAAACTTAGTTGACTGTGTCCTTGAAACAGTCTGGAGACATCCACATGATCTCTGACATCACCTAAGTTAACACGAGGCACAACTGTGGATGGATTTGAAGGACTCTTTACATGATATCGTGGAAAAATCCAAAGATATCAGTCAGGGATCAGGAAAACAAGTTTGGTTTATCCTCCAGATGCCTGAAGCTCCCATGTTGCATCACATTAAGACAACTAGTTCTGTAGATGAGCTGAAGGGTCACGCAGGCTGCAAAACCAGCAGATAAACACAAGCCTTTAGTTTCCAGGTGGACAGGAGGACACGGATCTTCATTTGAGAGACGTGTCGACCTCTGATGGGACTAAAACTGAGCTTTCTGCTCATAGTTATAATATCTGGAGGGTAAAGATGGAAGCTTGCTGGTCCAACTTTGAAGTACGGGGGCGGCAGCATCATGATGCGGGCTGCGTCGCTGCGGGAGGACGTGGTGCACTTCACAATAAAGATCGATGGAGAACCAATAAAAATGTGGATAAACTGAAGCAACATTTTAGAACTGGGTCTTCTGGATGGGTCTTCTCCATGGACAGGGACCTCCAGCATCCCCAAAAATGAGTCTCAAAGTGGCTCTAAGACAACAAAGAGGGTGGCAAATATAGATCCTTGACCTCAGTCTCTAGAAAATGTGTCTGTGGTGCTGAAAAGTCCTGTATGAGCGAGAAGACCCTCAAACTTTAGTCACATCCACTGGTTCTTTCAGGAGGAGCGGACCTAAATTCCAGCCAGATGATCTGAGAAGCTTGTGGAGGTCCACCCAGAATGTTTGAACCACGTCAAACAGAGCAAAAGCACTTTTATCAAATACTGGCAAACTGTATGTGAACTACTGGCCTTAACGAAAGTAATGAACAATTCTGTGAGAAGAATGTGGCTATCATTACTCTGACGTTTCCCAGACTAAAAGGATCAGGAATCCTAATGGATCAGCTACAGGAAAACGGAACATAAGCCTCCGTTTGCAGCTGTAGATCCACTTTAACTGAACGTTGCAGACGACCGTTGTCTCCTCTTGTCCCTGATCGTCTCGCGCTCGCGCTGATTTTCCTCTCAACTCTTCCTGCTTAACTTCTGATTCTTTCTGTCTGATGTGGTTGCTGTTTCCAGCCGTTCCTCTCCGTGCCATGATCATGGAGACCACAGCAGGTGACCCACTGCACCTTGGTTAAACCATCCTCCTCTTCCTCATCATCAGTCACCGTGTGCTCTCCTCGTGGAGAGGTGTACATGTCGCAGTCCTTCACAGACGCCGCCTCACGACCTCTCACTGCTCACGGGCGCGCAGTTCTTCAGGTCATAGCAATCTGAATTAAATTTGTTGGCCTTGACTGGTTAACAGAGCTCAAGTCTCCATATTTTATAGAGATGATGTGCATAAATGAAAGTTTAATCTGAGGCGGCGAAAGTGAAGGGCGTGTTTTCTGATTTCATTCTGTGTCATGTGACTTGTATTTCCACTAACATGAAGTCCGTTGTTCTGTTGTCATTTAACGACTGTGTTCTGTATTTTGGTGACATCACGTGATGTCAGGTTGGTGAACGTTGACGCAGCCTTTCCGGCCGTGCTGCTGCGTCAGATAACACGTCTGTGTCTCACCTGTGTTTTTCAAACTGTCGTTTCACTGAAGCTGCACAGAAATCCGAGTAAAAGCCGTCAGTTTGTGGTTTCATGTTGTCAAACCGTCACCCAGTCACAGCCAGAGTCCCGCATCGATGAGTGTTTCATGTGCACAACGCCACCTTGCATGACGAGTGAATGCAAATGTGAACGAGTCCATCGAGTGGTGAGAAAACAGACACCAAGATCTTTAAAACATTTTACTTTTACATAACAGCCTGAAGGGAAACTTCACATCACAAACCACAGACAGATACAGTTGTTATTTCAGCCTTTATCCAACTCTAGAGATGTCAAATCTGATTTTCAGCAGTTCCCTGGACGGGACGGTCCACGTCCATGCAGTTGTGTCAGCTGCTCATGGTCAGAGGTCACAGGAGTCCGGCTTCATGCCTTAAAACTTGCTGCCGAGTCCCAATCCTCCTCGTTTAACGCCGCAGGCCACAAAACAGATTTGCCTTGTTAAGATATCCGTTTCAGCCTTATGTGGAGAAATGTTTGATTATTTGTAGAAGTCTCAGACGCTCTACTGTAAGAAAACACCTCCAAAGTAACTTTTCCCTCCCGGGTCTAATGACGACGAGGGAACCAGCTCACAGAGCCTCAGTGGGCGACTCAGAGGTGAGATGATGAGTGAGGAAGAGTCAAACCTAACCTCCGCTCGTATGGGGGACCTCCTGAGCTAAACATCGCACAAGTTCCTTTGCGCCTCGTTAAATCTTTGTTTCACACATTTGTTCTGGAGGTCCTCTGCCCGTATTTGCTAATTAAAGACTTTTTATATGTTTTTTACTTTCTCTAACACAGAGACCTAAACGCACTTCGTACCAACTTTTCTGTTGAGAGGTGTTGCAGGCCTGACGGCTTTTAACTGGTTAAGTTGAGGAGAAAACACATAAACGTCCTCAGGATGTGCTGTCTGCAAAGAAATAAAGGCCAAAGTCAAACATAAAATCACATCATTATTTCCCGTTGCTCGCACAGTAGTTCAGAAATCCAGATCCATGCCAAATTCATAAGAAAAAACACTTTTTTTCAGAAGTCAGGAAACTGTAGGTCATCCACACGTTCCAGATTTTTCATCCGTTTTGATTGACACATGGGAGGGTCTTGATTCTTGTTTAATAGACGTGGACCTCAATTACCAAACTGTGAGACACCTTTCCCAAGTGGTCCCAGTGTTGTTTTGGTTGGAGGATGTTGTTGGGGTTGATCTCAGAGCAGCTCCGGTGTCGATGTTCTCATCACTTTAGTGGACGCAGTAGCCCACACTTTCTCATTCACTTCTGCAAACGTCTCCTGTTTCTCCTCAGCTTCCTGGTCAGCTTCATGGTGGATGCCAGGGGCGGAGCCATGCGCGGGTGCCGCCACAACGGCCTCCGCATCATCATCCCACCCAGGAAGTGCAGCGCACCGACGCGGGTCACGTGTCGGCTGGTGAAGAGGCACCGCCTGGCCACCATGCCCCCCATGGTGGAGGGCGAGGGCCTGGCCAGCAGGCTCATCGAGGTGGGGCCGTCTGGAGCGCAGTTCCTCGGGTAAGCCGGCAGGAGCGAGAAGAGGACCGGAAACATGGGCGACATTAACAAGGCTGACTCGCTGTCTGACAGAAACATTAGGAGTTTTTGGGATGTGTTAACCGTTGGCTGAAGATGCATCCCAGGATTAAGATTCAGATGTGTCGAGGAAAAAGTAGAACCACTTTTTCTGTGTCTAGCTCGTTAATATTTAATTGTTTGAGGCTTACAATTTGCCGCCCTTTTTCTTTCAGACTGGTTTCCCCCTGCCGCTGCTCTACTAAACCGTTTTTGCTCTTGCTTTCTGCCGGTGCCAGGGCCTACCAGTCTCTGCTCTTCAGCATGCCCTCTTTTTTATTTCATAACAGCCACAGTCTAACTCTTTTAACCTCAACCCCTAACCCCGAGCCGGGGGTCCTTCTTATTAACTCCACCTCCAGTATTGCACCATGATTGCTTTTATATGTGGCCCCAATCCTGCCCTCTAGTGGCAATGTTTGAGAATGTGTCATGAATTCTTTCTAGTTTGAGCGTTTAGACTTCAGTCCTGCAGCTCAGTTGACACACATACATGATCAAGGTTCTCCTGAAACCACTGCAGTATGTTGATCTTCTGATGATGTTCATGTGAAATGTGTGACGTTATGTCTTTATTGAGAGAACAGCAGAAATTATGATCTGTCAATGAACACTCTTTATTTATTGATTGACATTAATAGTTCCTAGAGTACTTTTATAATAATAATAATGTATAGTTATAAATATAGATATAAACAATTCAATACACTTAATACAGTTTTTATAAGGGGAAACTGTAATATTTTTAAACCTCTGCCACGGTTCTATTGATTAATCACTATTCATATCCCACATAGAGTATAATTATGGGTTTGGGAAGAAAATAGTATAAATCTGCTAGAATTAGCTGGTTTTCTGAGTAAATTTGCCATTAAATGTGATGTGATGTTGATTTAATTAACAATCGGACAAACAGAAGGTGTTTAAGCTGATTAAACAGTTGGGATTTCTTTTGTCTTTATCGTGTCTCATAACCCAGAAGAAAAAATAAGTCAACTAACAGACAGCCGTCATTGACGGCTATTGGAGGAAGTAGCTTGCACACCTGGAGTCCGTTTAATTTCATTAGTTTGGTCAACAGCGTTTAGTACTGTGGTACTCTTCCCAGCAGCGGCTGCCCAACCAGGAGGACCTCAGTGAAGTAAAGTAGAACCCACGACTAACATGTAAAGGCTTGACGACATGTCTGGAACTGGCAAACATCTGTGTTTACGAGCCGGTCACGTGTAAGTCTCTGGACAGCAGGATGTCAGTGGCAGAACAACATGGATGAAGCCGCTGTGCTCTGAAAAGTTGACCAAAAGCACCTTACCAATCCCCGATCCTACTGGGAAAAGCTTTTAGTGGGTCGATGGACTAGGCACAGCTCACAACAGCAAAACATCATCCCAGAAGTTTAGTGTGGTGGAGGAAGCATCATGATGTGGGGATGCTTGGCTGCTTCGGAGCGTGGACTGCTTCCCATCATGGAAGGGAACAATTCCCGAGGATGTAATATTAAGGACTTCAGAAGAAGAAAATCCACCTTGTGTAGTGGACCAGTCAGAGCCCAGACCGTAACCCTGTAGAAACGCTGAAGAGAGACCTTTAAGAGAGCTGTTCACTCCAGACACCCTACAAATGCGTCTGAAGGAGGTCTGGAGCGAGGACTGGTCCGTAATTCCTCCTGAGCGGGATTGCAGCTTGAAGGTTTTAGCAGCTGTTAACGCCGAGCTCCAGCACGTTTTCCTCTGTTGAAGTTCACGTCTTGGGAATGTAGGCGACGATCAGATCACATTTGATGGCAACTTCTTGCAGTGAACCAGTTCATACTATTGGGTCTTTTTGTATTCAGGAATTATTCCCACTATTATTTATTTCACAGTTCTGCATCTTTGTAGTGAATTTTCATGTCGCCTTGCTACAAGTGGCCTCAGTTTCCATCCAACCAAACATGTGTGTGCTCTTTCTTCCACTGCTGCGTTTGGACGCTCGCTCCGTCGCAGTAAACTTCACCTCCCCAGTGCTCCCCCTCCCCTAAATGAGGGAGAGAGTTTGGTTAGCCGAATCCTCCAGCTCGGTCCGCCAGGGACAAAATTCCTTGGGTAGGGTGGAAAAATTGTCCAGTTTTGCATATGAAACAATCCATGGATGCTGTTCTCCTGACTTGCTTTCCATTTCATGTTCCGTTTCCTCATCCGTCCTGGTTTCCTTGCAACCCCCCCACAGCTGTACTTCCTCAGTCTGTGTTACGTCTCTTCTTTTTTCCTTCAGTGTTTTCATGCTTCCCATCTTCTTCGTATCTGTGTTTTTTTTTTTTTTTTTGCGTGACGTTTAAGTGGACGTCTGGCCTGCAGGTAACCTGACAAAAGAGGAGTTCACTCGAGAGATTTTCTTATCTTTGGATATTGATTGTAAGCTTTGGATGCTGCGATTGCACATTCAGCAGAAGTTGAGTGTAATCACATAAAACACATGAGCAAGTGGCCACTCTTACTCAACGTATTGGAAGGTGAAGTTCTCAATGCTGTTTACTTCCAGGCCAAACAAACATCTAAATATCACTCGAAAGTCCGCCGTAGCTGTGTCTTTGCCTTGTTTTACTTTGTTGGAGCATGTGTGCCGTAGATACGTGTCATAGCGGGCTTGTGTTTGTCCACATCAGGTGAGTTAAAACTGAAATGTAAAGTATTAAATGAAACACACACAGTTTTTATTTGTCAAAGACTGAGGGATCTGAAGCTAAAATAAATGCGTTAAAGTCGGAATCAAGTTTGTTCACCAAATAAAAGGAATTTAAAAAGTTGGATAGAAGGCTGCTTGAACCCAAGATATGTTTTATTTTGATGAACTTATCAATATAATTGCATTTGTTAAGTTAATTTGTAAGTGCAAACATCTGTTTTTGCATTTCAGGCCTGCAGCACATTTCAAAAAAAGTTAATAAGATTTAGTTTTGCTGACGAGGTCGGTGGAAAAAAACTAATCTTGACATTTAAAACGGATGATGTCAACAGGTGATCGTAACAATTATCAGCTTCAAAAGCAGAATTGATCATCAACAGATACTTTAGACATCACTGAATACCTAAAAAAATGTTCCTCTAAGAAGGTTTGCAAGGGATTTGCACTAGCAGGAAACCTGAGGGGTTTGAGTGCAGGAACGGCAACGGTGCAGGTCCGACACCCCGATGGCGCTTCTCTCAGGCGGAAACACATCGGGAAACTTGGAGGATGCCACTTAAAACGTGACTGCTCAAACATAGAAGCCCTACGTTGATGTCATGCAGACATCTGGGTGGACCATCACACAGTAGAACCATGGACTGCACTATGATTTTACCCCAGACGACATGGTCACCATTCACCACAGACAGCGAGGGAAAGGACCACCGAGACTGTTATCAGCAACAAGTCCTGAAGCAAAACCCTGACATGGTCTGTGATGGTCCGAGATGGTTTGAAGTGGTTCCTTATGTTCTGAGTTGGTCTGTGTTGGTTTGAGATGGTCTGTGATGGTCCGAGATGGTCTGTGATGGTCTGTGATGGTCCGAGATGGTTTAAAATGGTTCCTTATGTTCTGAGATGGTCTGTGTTGGTTTGACATGGTCTGTGATGGTTTGAGATGGTCTGCTGCCGCCTCTCGTTACCTCCCCCAACTCGTGCCCTCCTTTTAATGCACCCCTTCTTTTAATGCACCTTAGCACACCTTATCTGCACTTAGTTTACATGCACAGGTTTGGTAGCACACACTCACTGTGTCCGATCTGGAACCCGGAACACAGCCTAAACCTAAATCACGTTCACACACGGGTAGGGTGTAGGTCCAAGGATCTGGCGCTAGCTGGCCTGGGAGGGGGAAGCAACGACACCTGGGGCTGCCATGGGTAAACCAGCGCTCCCCTGTCTCGCCCGCCGGGCAGAGCCCAGATCTGGTGGGAGGAGGGCCGCTGGGGCTCGGCCTAGGGGCTCATCGGGGCTGGTTTGGGGGGCGGTGGGCTGGGGGAGGCGCTGTGGCGGACGGCCTGGGGGGCTTCTGCCGGCCTGGCCTCTCTGGGCTCTCCCTCCGGGAGGGGCGGTGGCCCGGGCTGCTGGGGGGCCGGCGCGGGGCGGCCCTGGACCCCGTCCTGCGGGTCTGTCTCCTCCGCTCGGCTTCCTGCCGTCGGGGTGGGGTGAGGCCCGCCCCTCTTCCCGGACCGAGTGGCGGGGAGGATGATTGGGGTGGGGGGGTCCCCGGCTCCACCCATTACTCACTCTCGTGGCTGCTGGCATGTATCGGTCCGGCTGACCGGTCCGCCTGTGGCTCCTGAGCTGCTTTCCCGCTCTGCCGTCATGGACAACGTAGGCGGCCCTCGGCCGGGCGTCCTGTGACCTGCTGGGGCTGGACCGGTATATGGTAACTGAGGGGGGGGATTTCGTACACCTGGGGAGGGCTGCTGCACTGCACTGACCCAACACACCGGCACCAGCGGTGGTAATGCGATTGTATCATGAGCAGCTGCCCAGCTGGTGTGGAAGGTCAACATCACTGCCAGCTGTGGTTCTTTAACTCTGAATCTCTCAGCTCCTGATCATCTTGGGGTGTTACACCCAACACAACAACATGCACTCACGCACACTACACTACACACACACACATACACACACACATCACTGAATCATCATAAATAACACAACATCCACCACTACCCTCCGCTCCTTTCTCTTTGCACTTTGCTGTTTGTGTTTGTTGGTCCTCTTTGACAGAGTTCAGGATTAGTGGAGTTGAATAATGGGCTGTTGAGAGGATTGGTGTGGGACACTATCACCTTCACTTTCACTTATGCACGGGGGATAATTATAAAAAAAAAAAAAAAAAAAAAAAAGGTGGGGCTCAGATGATGTGGGACTTTGACTTGACTGCTTTAAGGATGCCTGTCCAAAGTAAACTGATGAGCCCAAAAAAAAAAAAAAAGAAAAAAAAAAAAAAAAAAGAGATGGTCTGTGTTGGTTTGAGATGGTCTGTGATGGTCCGAGATGGTCTGTGATGGTCCGAGATGGTCTATGATGGTCTGTGTTGGTTTGAGATGGTCTGTGATGGTCCGAGATGGTTTGTGATGGTCTGTGTTCGTTTGAAGTGGTTCCTTATGTTCTGAGATGGTCTGTGATGGTTTGAGATGGTCTGTGATGGTCCGAGATGGTCTGTGATGGTCGGAGATGGTCTATGATGGTCTGTGTTGGTTTGAGATGGTCTGTGATGGTCCGAGATGGTTTGTGATGGTCTGTGTTCGTTTGAAGTGGTTCCTTATGTTCTGAGATGGTCTGTGATGGTTTGAGATGGTCAAAGCGTCCCAGTGTCCCAACCTCTTCTTGAATGTGTTGTAGGCCTGAAATGCAAAAATGTATTAACATTTGTTATTCTGCATGTTTACTGTCTAAAAAGACATACAAATCAAAGTAGAGTAAAAAAAGAGATAAAAAGAATATCGGTTATAGAAGTCGGCTGTGTTTGACTGAAACATAAAACTGCAGTTCCGTTTGTCTAAACTGTAGAAGCACAGCTGGACATTTTTAAAGAACAAACAGGAAAATTGAATCTTAACCAATAAGAGTCCAGATAAATTCGATGACGATAACGTTCGACAGTCCTGTCAAATGCACACATGGAGCATCCAAAGTGCACCGTTACCCTCCACAGCGCCATGATCCCAGTGACTGACACCTGCCTTCCACTTCTCCAGTCCCGTGATTGTGGAGATCCCCCACTTCGCTGCCCTCCGGGGAAAGGAACGGGAGTTGGTGATTCTGAGGAGCGAGACGGGAGAGAGCTGGAAGGAGCACCACTGTGAACACACCCAGGAGGAGCTCAACCAGATACTCAATGGCATGGACGAGGGTGAGTCTCTGAAGGTCCACGGCAGCATGCAGCACGAGATCAGCAAAAAACCCCACCAACTTTGACCTCACACATGTCTTTTACTGCACCTCTCCTCCAGAACTGGACATGCCGGAGGAACTGGAGAGGAAACGCATTTGTCGCATCATCACCAGGGACTTCCCACAATACTTTGCGGTGGTGTCGCGCATCAAGCAAGACAGTAATCTGATTGGTCCTGAGGGAGGCATCCTAAGCAGTACGGTTGTTCCCCAAGTACAGGCAGTTTTTCCCGAGGGGGCGCTCACCAAGAGGATCAGGGTTGGACTGCAGGTACCTGACGAAACCACTAAAGCTGTCGACAGTCAATCTTTGCCTGTTTTCGTGTGATTAGAGGCTTTTTTGCATCACATATGTCTTTGGAGGTCAGTTAAAAATCCCCCTTATGATCACGACGAGCATTTTCATTTTCAATTCAATTTTATTTATACAGCGTCTATTACAACACAAGTTGTCTCTCCAGAGACCCAGAACACGACCCCCGAGTGGCAGGTAAATCTCCCCCAGTGGGAGAAAAACCTTAAACCAAACAGTGGCAGGAAAAACTCCCCTTATAGAGGGAAGAAACCTGGATCTGTTGATTCCTGTCAGCACTCGCGCTGCTGCATTTTGGATCATCTGGAGGATCTTCAGGGAATTACTTGGACATCCAGCCAACAACACGTTACAGTAATCTAGTCTAGAAGACAGGAACACGTGAATTAGTTTTCCAGCATCAGTCTGGGAGAGGATGCTCCTGGTCTTTGTGATGTCTTTGCAAATCTATGCAGAGAGCACTGATACCCGACCAGAGCTCAGACATGACCCTCTGTAGCAGCGTTGTCAAGGAAACGTAAGTCTGTGTGCGTTCTCCACTCTCATAGGCCCAGTCAGTAAGTGCAGATGTGGTGAGAAAGATCCTGGGTAACAAGGCCACCTTCAGCCCCATTGTGACCCTGGAGCCCCGCAGGCGAAAGTTTCATAAACCCATCACCATGACCATCCCCGTGCCCAAGAGCAACTCTGACCCGGTCATCAATGGCTTTGGAGCCGATACTCCCACGCTACGACTGCTCTGCAGTATAACTGGTTAGTGAACGCACAGGAGTAAATCTTCATATCACAACGTAGGGAACTATCTGACATCCTTACGTCATAACTTTGTGGTTGCACTAATGTTCAGGTGGAACAACGCCTGCCCAGTGGGAAGACATAACAGGAACCACGCCGTTAACTTTCATCAATGATTGCGTTTCCTTCACCACCAACGTGTCCGCCAGGTAAAACGAGCCTGTTTGGGCACATTTACGATAAAGCATCACTGACTTTAGGCAGACTCAGGGATCATACGCCACTAATTCTCCCCGCTTCGCCTCTGATCTCCAGGTTCTGGCTCATAGACTGTCGACAAGTCCAGGAATCTGTCAACTTCTCCACCCAGGTGTATCGGGAAATCATCTGCGTGCCCTACATGGCCAAGTTTGTGATCTTTGCCAAGACCCATGACCCCATCGAGGCGCGCCTGCGCTGCTTCTGCATGACTGATGACAAGATCGATAAAACGCTGGAGCAGCAGGAGAACTTCACGGAGGTGGCCCGCAGCCGAGACGTGGAGGTGAGGCAGGATGCCGTGATGGTCATCCACTCAAGAGAGCTGGAAAGAAGACGTACTTTTTTTTTTAAGTTGTGTTGTAAAAGCTTTCTTCACGTGTCTTACAGATACTCTATGGCTTGTTTCTTGTGATGTCATAGTTAAGTTAATCGACTTAGCTGATGGGACGTGGAGGAGTTGGTTTTGTTTGGAGTTTAACAGCGATATCAGTGTATTTTGTTGTCTCTTAGTTACTGGAGCTCTCACTTTCCTCAGGTTCTGGAGGGGAAGCCCATCTATGCAGACTGCTTTGGAAACCTTGTTCCGCTCACTAAAAGTGGCCAGCATCATCTCTTCAGCTTCTTTGCCTTTAAAGAGAACAGACTGGCGCTCTTCATCAAAGTAACGACTGTCCCTTATTTAGTTTTCAGACACAACAGTTAAAATAAAAAAAAAAAGATCAGCTCACTAATGCTGAACTGTAACTATGTAGATTCGAGACAACACTCAGGAGCCATGTGGCCGACTGTCGTTCATGAAGGAACCCAGGAACTACAGGTCACTCACTCAAAATGCCATATGTAACCTCAACATCACCCTTCCATCCTACTGCAAGGTGAGGACACCAACGTTATTCTGTTTTTCTTGTTAGAGTCATGTGAGAAAAGAAAGTATATCGCCTTTTAATTCTAAAAGTCACATATCAAGACATAAAAAACCCTCTCCAACTCCACATGACCTATTACAGTGTGCCATTATTTATTTGCACTGTCACTGGTTCCGTAGGAACTGACGAGGTTCATCTTAAGTTGCTAATCAAATGTTCTTGATGAACTGATCGATGGCAGGTGTGCAGACCTTCTTTCAGAGCATTCAGGTTCGTATTAGCACAATGCCAGTCTGGGAAGAGTCGGAAGAGCATATGTAATCAATCTGAAGTCCGTCATTCTGCAGTTGAAAGATTATTTACTGGAAAACATTTGGTACAGTTTTCCCAGAAGTGGACGTCCCAGCATGGTCCCAGATTGTGAAGAATACAGGAACAAAATTCCGTCACGGGGATGGTACCTGACAACAGAAAACACGCAGGTTTCTATTAGCAGGGAGCTCGTACGGGGCCTCGGTTGTTGGTGCATGTCTCCAGTACCAGGAACGCCCCGCAATGAGTTTTGGGGAACCTATACAGGGTCGAGGCAAGTCCCTGTTTTTGGATAGATATTTCAGCACGACCCAAACAAAGTCCCGGGTGAAAGGTTGGTGTGAGTGCTGGTCGGGTATGTGTTGGCGGGGGGGCGTATAGTCTTCTCAGTGTTTCCTTTGCGTTCAAGTCATCCTTTCTCGCTCATATGCTCCATCAGCATGTATGTAAACACAGCAAACAAAAGTAGCAACCATCTCACTTTCTTCCACGTTTATTTCTAGTTTTACTTTACTCTTCTTTATATGTTACTTCTCTGTGGTTTTATTCTTTTTTTATTTATTGATGGTTGACCAACCGTGAAAGCGGAACGTGGTCACTAGACCCTACCGGGATCGAACGTGGAACGTCTATTAGGTCACTAGATCCTACTGGGTTCCAACGTGGAACGTCTATTAGGTCACTAGATCCTACCGGGATCCAACGTGGAACGTCAATTAGGTCACTAGATCCTACTGGGTTCCAACGTGGAACGTCTATTAGGTCACTAGATCCTACCGGGATCCAACGTGGAACGTCTATTAGGTCACTAGATCCTACTGGGTTCCAACGTGGAACGTCTATTAGGTCACTAGATCCTACCGGGATCCAATGTGGAACGTCTATTAGGTCACTAGATCCTACCGGGATCCAACGTGGAACGTCAATTAGGTCACTAGATCCTAACGGGATCCAATGTGGAACGTCTATTAGGTCACTAGATCCTACCGGGATCCAACGTGGAATGTCAATTAGGTCACTAGATGCTACCGGGATCGAACGTGGAACGTCAATTAGGTCACTAGATCCTACTGGGTTCCAACGTGGAACGTCTATTAGGTCACTAGATCCTACTGGGTTCCAACGTGGAACGTCTATTAGGTCACTAGATCATGTAACACAGACGGCTTCTTCGTTTAGGTTGTTAAATGAATAATGAATAATATGTCGTATCTCATCGTTCATTTTCCTGGTAAGAACCAAATTATACTTAATAAGCATCCATAGATATTTAATGCTGTAAAATTAAAGGAGGATGTACTTTTTTTTTCACATGATTTAAGGCATGTGTAAAACTGGTTGATAATATCTGCTGTATTATTTTAAGTTGCAAAGCATTTGGTTTAAATGCTTGCTTGGATTTTATCTTTCTAACTTTCCTAAATAACATAATGCAAAAAGTTATGTTTCCGAGTTGGTATTGATGGGGCTGCATTATTATATTTCATATCATTTCTTTTCCCGTTTTTTTTCTTCCCAATAATAGTGTCCCTGCTACAAGCCTTTAACCGTGTTATTTTGTGTTGTTATGTTGGCAGGTCAAGACGCGTCATTGTTTTCATTCTTTCAACTTTAAATATGGCTCGGGCGTTCCCTGAATCCCGCTGACTGCTTGTCTGTGTTATTTCAGGAACCACACATTGCCCCTCCGTCTGTTTTCTTTTTTTAATGTTTCTGTCTTTTGTACTTGTATTCTTTTCTGCTTCTCGCTGCTTTTTGCTCCCAAAAGGAGTCAGATTCAGATCAAGAGCAAGAGGAAGAGGTAAAAGCAACCGCTGCTTCCCACTCTGTTTTCCTACCATTTGCTCTGCTGATCCATCTCCTCCTCCACTATCTGACCACCAGAACTAAAGTCATAGAAGTTTTAATGAGTTGTTTGAAAAAGTTGGGACACTGTAAGTAAGTAAAAGCAGAAAGCAGTGATTTTTTTTTTTTTGTACAGTAAAGCATAAAAAATACCAGTGTTTTCTATTGTGACTAAAATGTGGGTTTATTACATTTACAGATCTTTACGTTCTGTGTTTACTTGCATTTCATGCAGAGTCCCAACGTTTTTGAGTTGTTTATTAGATTATATTAGATTTAGTTGAGATCTGAAAGGCATAGTTTACAGTAGCAACTGTCATGTTAAAGTGATTTTTTTTTTTTTTTTTGACAAAACTAACTGTACATTTTGCATTTTCTTTTTCAGACCAGCAGGATGTTCGAGAAATGTAAGACATTTTGTTTTTTGTTTTTTTTATTGACCATTTACATGCTAATAATACCTTTATTAAAGAAACTAATATCATAGGTGTTGATTCTGTGTGAGTGAGACGGAGCTGAATATTAACTGAACTTTACACTCGCGCTAAGCGCCGCTGCAGACTGTTTGCATGCACTCCAAGCCTGTTAGCGTCTTATAAATGTGTCTCGTCACTCATCCTCATGTCCACGTTACGCTTCTCCTGAGGCTTAATTTCTCTTCTGAGTTGCTTCTCACTGTTCTTTTTTTAACTTCACGCCTACATCTCTGTCATCCCTTTAACTCTCTCTCACCTTCAATATTTAAGATGGGACGAACGGGGAAAGAGTGAAACACTGTCGTCTACGTATGTACATGAACAGCGAGCTCACTCGCACTGGGATGTTTGTGTAATGGCTCTTGTTGATCTGGTCAAATGCAGTTTATGCATTTGCAGAAACGGCACAAATGAGGACCCAGTGCAAATGAATCAGAGGCCGTGATTGTAGTAATACAAGAATAGCAGTGGTTCTAGTTTAAAGACAAAGCAGTGGTGACCCTCTAGACCATCTCTGAATTCCGCCTCTCCCACCCACCATGCTTTGCTCATGTAGTAATGTAAAACACTTAGATTTAAACCTGCTAATATTCTACATTGGCAAGAATGTTCTGATATTCTTTTGACTTAGATGAAGATCAGGTCACATTTAATGGCAAACTACTGCAGGAAAGATTTCCAAGTGCTTTGGACACTTTTTCTTGCCACTGCAGGTGAAACGTGCTTGACATCGAAGCACATGCATGTTACTGAATGAAACTTGTAGGTTTTCAAGCACTTGTGGCTCGTTGGCTCTAACGCTTACTTTTTAAAAGCAGTCATTACTTTGAACTGTCTGGTCACTCCATCCACTCTTCCATAACCTTCCCATCAGCACTTCCCTTTGCTTTGCATGGAAATAACTTGCCTTACATAAGTGTGTGTGTGTGTGTGTGTGTGTGTAATGACATGTCACTAACGAAGGTTTTTTTTATATTTTTATCTTGATTTTGGAATTCCTCTTCACAACACCGTTTTCTTGTGTTTTTTTGTGTTTTGTGTTATTTAAGTTCTCAGTCTAAAGAACTACATTTTATTTTGAGTTTTCATATGTTATTGTGTTTTATATTAAGTCAAACTATTGTGTTTAGCTCATCACTGGCTTTCTTTAATCGACGTAACTCATTCTCAGTTGTGTTCGAGCCATTTTCATGTCATCACATTGAAATTTGTCACACATTTGAGCAATCTTGAGATAGTTTGATGTTGTTTCGTTGTTGTTCCTTTTTCTATTGTTCTTCTTGGCTTTTATGAGCTCATTCACCGCTGGTGTAGTTTTTCTTTTGTGAATTTAAGTTCTGCTCCATAGTTTGTGATGTGAGTGCGGGTGCGAGTGTATAAGCAAGTTATTTCCTGCTCATACTTTTCCCCTTTTGTTATTATTTACTCTTTGTTGTATCACAGTTCCCCAGAAACTTAAGAAAATATAAGCCTAATTCCTGTTACCCTTATTTAGAACCTGCTGTGAAACTATTGTCTTATGATCCCTACAATGTGTTCCAGTCTTATCCTGACCACCTTCTCCAATGTCTGTCTCCTTTCATTTCATTTTTGACTTTCTTTACTCCTTACTTGTTCTTCTTCCATATGGAAGATGAAGAGACGGAGACATCAGGCCTGAAATCTGAGCTGATTCGAGAACCAGATCTTCTGTCCGACGTGTCAGAGATGAAACAAGATTTGATCAAAATGACTGTTATTTTAACAGCAGACTCGAGAGAAAAATCCCCTTCCATCGGGGGGTGTGCTCTAGAGAAAGGGACTGAGGATGTTTCTGGAGAACCATTAGAAATAATGGAAAAAGACTTAGAGAAAGTCAAAGAGGACTTAGAGAAAGTCAGTGAGATACTGAGGAGTGGAACATATCAGGGTGAGGCGGGAGAGGAGGCAGCTGAAGCAGCAACAATCGCAGAGGACTGGGTTTTCCTTTCAGATAGTGAGATAGAAGAGGCCAAGACGATGGCATCCATAGAGGTTCAAGAGCCTGTTTTACGTGAAAGCAGAACTAACAGAGGAGCACCCAGACCTAAAGCCATAAAGGGCAGTGGTGACCTTAAAGAGTACCTCCTGGATGCACCAGTAAGCTCCAAAATAACGACTAAAAAAGACACGGGTGGCCAAGAAAAATTCACTGATGTTGTTCTACGCAAAAGTGGAAGACCAACCACTGCAACTAAAGTTCATGAGAGAACCACCGCTGGTGATGTTAAAAAGCCAGTGAGAAAGAAGGGGAAAGATCAGGGTCCGGCAGAGGAAACGACAGAAACGGGGGCTTCTTTGACTGTGCCTACTGCTGAGAAAGCCTCACCTGTGTCCCCTGTAATTGAAGAAACTCCCATTGGGTCAATAAAGGACAAAGTAAAAGCCTTGCAACAAAAAGTAGAAGCAGAGCAAAAGACCAAAAAGGTCACGGGAAGCAAGCCTTCGCATTTGCCCGTCATGAGCAAACCCTCTCCAAAAGCCAAAGAAAGCCCTAAATCAAAACCACCACCCCCTAAATCCCCTAAAGCAGAATCTGAAAAGCTTGAGGAGACTATGTCAGTAAAGGAGCTGATGCAAGCCTTCCAAACTGGGCAAGACCCCTCAAAGAGAAAGTCTGGGTTATTTGAGCTCAAAACAGCCTCTACATCAAGATCAGAGAAAACCTCAAAATCTGAAGCTATCCAGTCCAAATTTGTGACCAAAGCAGTAACCTCAGTCGTCCCACAAGAAAAAGAAGTATCACTGGATTCCAAGCCATCTAAGAAGTCAGCTGCTGCCCACTCAGAGCTAACAGAAACTGCCGACTTTGGAAATGGTGGCCTTGATGACAGCTCTGACAGCTTTAAACATGAAGCCGTGGCAGACTCACTAAGCGCCAGTTCTGGAGATGGAACCCCTCACTTGAGCTCAGAGGAAAGTTGCAAACATGAAGGTCTGGCAACTCCAGGCACAAGCCCTGAAAGTCTGACTGGACTACAGAAGTCTACAGCTTCACCATCAGTTGGCACAAAAGTTAAAAAAGACATTAAAGACCCAGAGACGTCTGGGGACTCTGGTGTAGGGACCACTGGTGACCAACTGACTTCAGAACTGACCCTTCCTGTCACTTCCAGCGATGCAGCAGATGGCCACGCAACAAGTGAGTTCATATCTGTTAGGAGGAGTGAGTCTAAGCAATCTAAACCTCCAAAACTTACAAAGAGAGCTTCAGAGACTGTAGAAACATTTCTTAGCGATGACGATAGCCCTGATCGTCCATTAGCATTGCCATTAGCTGGTTCTCCAGCCTCTAGATCCCCATCTCAGCGTCGTGAAAGCTTAGACCTGGCTTTGAAACAAGAATCAGATGCTCTCAGTCCATTAGCCGATGACTCTTTGACGATAAGCCACAGAGACTCTCTAGAAGGTAGTCCTCTAATGGACGAGAATTCCTCCCATAAGTCCCCAGACTCAATTGAACCCAGTCCAACCAAAGAATCCCCCCCTCATGACTCCCTAGAGAGCAGCCCTGTAGAGCAAAAAAGCCACCCACCCTTCCCATCAATACTCTATCCAACTACTAAACCCTCTAGTCATCCAGAACCCTCCAAAGCTGCTGAATTCCCCCAAGATGCATTGCGCGGTAGACTGCTTCGAGACCACGAGGGTAGTGCTGATGATGACAGTTGCGAGCAGATATCTCAGATGACGAGTTCCGGTAAGAGTCCCCTCTCCCCCGACACTCCTAGTTCAGAAGAGGTAAGTTATGAGGTGAACCCCAAACTCTCAGACTATGCATTCCTCTCTGTTCCATCCAAACCGTCTGTCATTCCTGAAGACCCAGACGAAGAGGATCCAACAGACAGCTATGAAGCTAAGCGAAAGATCACTCCAGAGGAGGAGATGTTTAAAATGGCAGCCAAAATAAAAACATTTGATGAAATGGAACAAGACGCAAAGAGAATAAAGAACTCTAGAAACGATTTGGTTCCCCCATCTGATGTCAAAATAGGGGATGACAGCTGTGAAGCTTTAGAGCCCACCCGTGAGAAGCTTTCACAAAGTGAATGCGGGCTGACTAGACCCACTGAGGATTCAAAGTTAGCTCTTTTTATTGATCCCGGTATTAAAGTACAACCTCCCTCTCGTTTTTCAGCAGGTTTGCATGATGGAGCCCACATCAAAGAGGCCAAGAGCACAACTTCAGCCACTCTCACTTCAGAGGGGCCTCACTCTGTCTCAGAACAGCCTCACTCAAAACTCCCTCTGGAAACTGAAGAAAGCGCCCCATCATGCATCGTTAGTGCCAAAATAACATCAACAACAGACGCTGAAAATAGGACTGATGAACAAAAGGAGGAGAGCTTAAGGAAGTCGAAAGAAAATAAAGGCGATGATGAGGATGGTGAAAAGTTGGGTGTTAGTAGGGGACAGTCAAGTATGGGAAAACCTAGCAGCAATGTAACAGATGAGGTGAAAGAAGATCAACGGGGGTATGCAGGAGCACCAGAGGCAGAACTGAGTGCATCTGCTGCAACAGGTCAAACAAAACCGGAGGTTTGTATCTACAGTGATGCAGATGGAGAAGATGGGGCACTGGAACTCCCAAAAACTGAATCAAAAGGTGTCACTGCAAGGGTGGACAGTGACTCCTGGTCTTCCATGCGAGAGGATGATGCCACTTTTGCAGCTCGTGTAAAAGAGGAAGAACAAAAGATCCTGAATCTGGCAGTTGACCGTCAGTCTCTGCAAGCAACTCCAGACACCACACCTGGTAGAACACCTACAGAAGAGGGCACTCCTACTAGTGAACCAAATCCTTTTCTTTTCCAAGAAGGAAAGCTATTCGAGATGACCCGAAGTGGCGCTATTGACATGACTAAGAGAAGCTATGAGGAAGAGGGGGGTGGTTTCGCCTTTTTCCAGATAGAACAACCTTTAGAAGAACCTGTCTTGGAAGAGCCCATGCAAGAAAATAGATCAGCAGCAGACCCTGAGGTTGGCCTCAATCTAACTCTCGAGGTCAAGACTGAGGAAGATGAGGTACCAAAAGAGACTCTTGAAACAGAACTTCACTCCCCACCTGAAGGGGATCACCCAAGCTCTAAAGGTGACGCGTCCAAGTCTAAAATCCCTAAAATGGGTGTTGCAGCTTCAGCCAAACCCATACAGAAAGATGAGGCATCCTCTGAACTTCTAGAGAGTAAATCGGACCACAATATAAAAGAAGAATCCATAGATTTAGACACAAGTTGCCCTGAACAAGTTATAACAAATGTACAGACTGCAGAAACTACTATCACTAGATCAGTTTACTCTGAGCAGGGGCAGGAATCCTCAGACTCCTCTCCAGAAGAGGCACAGTTAGTCGTAGAAACCCCTAAACCATCAAGCAAGTCCAAGCAAAGTGCGTCCAGTAGTGTTAAGAAAACAGTCAAAACCCAAGCCAAGTCAACTTCCCAAAGTCGAGGCAAATCTATGATTCCTTCTCCATCTCATACAACTGCTCCCAAAAAAGAAGCCTCTTTCATTTCAGATTCCAAATCTAGAATTCCCATCAAGGCTAGCAAGGCTGATACTAATGTCAAACGGGCTGAATCTAATCAAGATAAAAAGCTCAAGGTCCCTGTCAAAAAGGATGCAAGGAGAAAATCTGAGACAGACGCAGGTCCCTCTGTGGATGTCAAAACCAAGACGCCATCTTCAAAAGCCAAGAGCTTCTGTGAGGGGGAGTCTCCAAGGTCGTCTCCTAAAAAGGAACAGGGTCGTCCCTTGAGTGCCGAGTCATCAAAATCTAGAGCCTTTCAGTCCAGATTGCCAGTTCGGGGCAAAAGTGCTCAGTCGTCTCATTCAACAACACCTACTAAAGAGAAAAGTAAACCACGTAAAGAGTCCAATGAGTTCTTTGAAGAGATAAGTGATGAAGCAGCAAAGCTTGTGGCCAGGTTGGCACAGGCAGAGGCAGAGAAAGAGCAAGAGGCCATATCCGCCCTCTCAGATGATGAGAGCAGTCTCATTGATCCTTCAGTTTTAAAAAGAGAAACTTTCCCAGAGCTGCATTTCCCTCCCTCAGGAGACGTCTTTCCCATTAGACCACTGTGGGACGACCCTGTTGAGACACAGATGCAGCGAATCCCAGACGATAAAGTCCAAAGTCAAGGTATCCCCCCAGTTTAAGGGGCTATTATCTATCTCTTGTGCCTCGTTAGTCTAGTAGCTGTAAAGGTGCTGCCTCTCTGTCTCTTGTAGTTATGTCCCGTTGTAGATGAAGAACCCGTGTTGCTGTCTTTCCTGAGCTGTTTGTGTTTGTAATGACGTCTCTTTTTCTCTGTGTGTGCTGAAAAATCTCAAGATTGACTTAAAAGCTTTATGGAACTTCTGAAAACATTTGTAGACTAAAATGAAAATACAACCCCTATTTCCAAAAAAAAGAAAAGAAAAACAATATTTTATTCACAATGGTACATAAAACATACCAAATGTTTGAAGGAAATGAGGAAAGAAATCTTTAGGAAAGAAAAAGAAAGTCATTTTAAATTTGGCAGCAGCGCTTCTCGTAACCGAGGGGACCAGTTGCTGACGTTTCGGGATGGGAACGTTGTTCTGGATTGCTCAATGGTCCTCAACATTCTCATGTTGTTGTTTGATTCATTATGAACTGGATGTTCATGAGAAGTCAGCATTCGACTCTTCTACTTTGAAACCATGTCCTTTTAATGGATGCAGTGTGGAATCCAAGACTTTTCCCTAAAACTCAATGTCTGGCATATGGTAAAAAAAAAATCGCAATTCCAACATTAGATGTTTTCCGTGATCTGTTGTGAATAGATTATGTTTTTGTTATCTTTTTTTTATTTTTAAACAATGTCCCAACACTTTTGGAATTGGGGGTTTAATCTATACCAACACCTTCGATGGTGGGACTTTTCTTGACACTGAAATATTAATTTGTCAATATTAGGGTCACCAGCTCATGTATCACGACTTGTCTTTACAGACACGTTATGTTTATGTTTCAGAATATGCGATTGTTTGATTAAAGATTTACAGTATAAACATCAACCAAGCTGTCGAAGGCCCAGAAAAAGAAAGCCAGTGAACGTTGTTTCAAGACAGAGTTTGTAATTGTAACTTGACTTGGTCAAGCTTGCGGCTTTGACCGCTCATGGCTGTCTGGTGGTATTTGCAGTAGATCCACAGGATGAAGCAGAGAGAAAAGAGCAACGGTTGGCCATTGTAGCCGACCACCTGGGCTTCAGCTGGGCAGGTGAGTCACACTTAACAGCACAGTTT
This sequence comes from Xenentodon cancila, assembly GCA_014839995.1. Classification (NCBI taxonomy): domain Eukaryota; kingdom Metazoa; phylum Chordata; class Actinopteri; order Beloniformes; family Belonidae; genus Xenentodon; species Xenentodon cancila. The sequence goes on along the minus strand of CM026212.1, from coordinate 2,243,641 downwards.
AAAAATACCAAGCCTGACACCTGAACTCGTAGTTAACGCTGTCACAGGAAGCCAGAAATGTCTATAATCCCTTAACTGTCTTAATTGTTTCAATATTTTTTTCTTGCCCTCAGAGTTGGCACGAGAACTGGATTTCAGTGAGGAGAGGATCAACATGATAAGGATTGAAAATCCCAACTCACTGCAAGACCAAAGTCACGCCCTGCTGAACCAGTGGGCCGAGAGTGAAGGACACCATGTCACAGGTCAGTCGTCATCACCTTCACGACGCACATATCTCCAAGTTGACAGTTTTTACACAAATACAACCTCAAAGCTGCCACTCACCTTTAAAGTGAAGCTCTCAAACTTGTTTCCTACTCCTACAGCAGAATCAGCTCTTATCAAGAACCTGACAAAGATCAACCGCATGGACATCGTTCACCTTATTGAAGCCGCCACGAACAGATCTGCTCAAGACGAGACGTCATCTCATACCTACGCAGAAATAGAGCAAACCATAGCTCTGGACCATAGTGAAGGTGCTCATGATGGCATTCGTTTGAGATTAACTTGTCATGTTGGTGTGAACAGTTGCATCCGATGCTCTAACACCTCCCATGTATACTTGGATAGGTTTCTCTGCCCTTCATGAAGACATTGACAGCCCCAGGCCAGGCAGGCGTAAGGAGGCCGCGGGTAGGTGTCCAGTTTCAGGAAAAGAGGTACCTGTGGTGTCAGCAGAGGACCTATCCTTGAGTTTGTCATCACTTCATGAGCCGTCAGGAAGATCCGAGACAGGCTCCAGCCCAACAGGCCTTCTGAGAAACGTCCAGAAAGAGAATCTACAAAAGGAGATGGAAAACACACTGTGAGTTATTCAAAACACACGGATGGCCACCAGACACTTGCTTTTGCTCTTATACACAACCCGGCAAATCTGAAGTAAGAATGGATTTACTAATTATGAATTACTACTATTTCAAGGAAATTTCAGTTTTCAAGGACTCAATGGTATTTGGACAATTGTCTGACAATAAGTGGCCAGTCGTTGTCCATGCCACCATTATTTAAAGAAAAACCCATTGGGCAAAAGTCAAGAACAGTCTGGACAAAGTAGACGCATCACTGTCTAAATCTACAATTGGAAGACATGAACGTAAATACAGAAGGTTTATAACGAGGCGTAAACCACTGCCAGCGTTCAAAAAGAGCAAGGACAGAGAGACGTTCCTAGAAACAATTTTACAAACCCCTCCCAGTTTCTGGAATCAAATCAGTTGGACAGATGAAACATAAATGAACAGAATGATGGGAAGAGGAATGGTATGGTATGGACGGCTGCTGAAGGAACAGGCCCACTGGTGTTTACTGATGATGTGAGTGATGAAGTAGAAGATGAATTCTGTGCACAGGGTTTTACTTCCATGTTTGGTACATGGTCCTGCTACATCACACAACTTCTGTAGAGCTTGAGCTGCCAGACTCCCACCCTGATAATATCCTGAAAGACATTTCAAGCTGGCCTCTCCAGGAACTTACCGTTAGTAGACTCATAAGCAGAGATGTTTGTCGTCGAGCCTTCAGATCTGATTTTGTAATTAGTTGGTCATTGTGTGACTAAATATGGATTTTTTTTTTTTCCATGCAGCCCATCACAAAGAATATACGAGGAAGTGACAGACTCGGTACACGCAGGCGGTTACAAACAAGTAAGTCCTTACTTCACATTGTACCGCACCTCTCCCCACAAGCTCCTATCCCATGTGATAGATCCTGTGTACAAAGGAGGACCCAAGCTGCGTGCTCAGACCTCCTCACCTCCCACCCCTACTGTCGAACCATGTGATGACAAAACAGCTGTTGAATGTGAGGGGGAGGAGGAGGGGGAAGAGGATTGGAGCTTGGAGTGCCTACGAACTCCCGCTGCTGGAGAAGATGCCCATTTCTCATTCCCGTTAGGCTGGCGAGAGACATCCAACATCTCTCGAACAGGCGTATGCGAAAGTCGACCGCTGTCTTTGACGGATTATGGAGATAGTTTGACTGAATGTGAGCAAGCGGAGCAAGATTTCAAGAAACTGTCTATGGAGCTGACGGAAACGGATGAGGTGCAGCAACCTCAAGGTGCGCAGATACTTCTGGGTGCTTCAGCGCCCGCAGACGGCGAGAGCGCCGAATATCCACATGGCAAACAAACAAGACACATAGATGAGGTGTCACAGAGACTTTATAAAGTTCTGTATGGATATGATGTTAAGCTGGTGGATTCAGATAGTGAAGATGTGTCGCTATCACGCACTAACAACACCATTCAAGTCAGGAAAGATGAAGCCAATGAAGATGTTTCAACTTCTGCAATTAAAGCTGATGTTTCTCAGGGCTCAGATGATCCTGAGGTCATGAGTCAAACCCAGAAGACAACCACTCTGACGTTACCTCATCAATCTGACGACAACTACATAGTCTCAGGTTTGATGACTGAAAAACTGGAAAGCATCACCTCTGCTGCCTTCACTCAGGCATCAAATGATTCAACTTTTGAGAATGTAGGCGTTTGTTTTGTAGATACTAAGTTGTCCACGCCTGGTGCCGAATGCAGCTTTGAGAAGAGGCTGTCTCTTAGAGCAAAAGTGGAGTCTACAATTGAGTTTGGACCACCGGAACACGAGTCAATACGTGACATTCGAAGCTCAGCTCATAGCAGGTCGTCTTCACCTGAATGTGTTTCCAGTACATCGATATTACTGGCAGAGAGCAGAGCCTCCTCACCTGAATCTGTGTTATCAATGAATGAGTTGAACTTTCTCGCTCCTGATTCTCCGGTGCCACACTTTAGGCCCTTGTCCCCACTCCCACCCCCTGTTTTTCCGTGGGAGCCTGATGAGGCCTCAATCTATAAGCAACCACCAGGAGGAACCCCTGTGCTGTTAACGTTAGTCACAGAGGAAAGGCCTTTAACGCCAATGGTTTCAAATAAAAAGCCTTTTGGGAGACCAGTGTCCCCTGGCAGTGATGACAGCTGTGGAAGATCTATCTCACCTCTGTCATTGACTTTTGACTTAGATGACCGAGTATCAACACCCGAGTCTATGTTTGAAGAAACACTGCATTGGCTTTTTACATCTGAACAACAGGACACTCCTGATTTCCACGAGCTTCGGTGCTCATCTCCTGAATCCGTTGGGTCCATCACCGCATCCTGCCAGCTTCCACCAGACTCCCCAGTCCCAGAATTCAGTATATCTGCCCCTGAACATTTTACAACCTATAAAGGTACGTCATCCTCTCCTGAACCAGAGTTATCTGACGTGGAATTTGAAGTGGTGCCATTACTGATGGCTTTTGAGGACAGGCCGACATCTCCAGAATCTTCAGCATCGGTGTCCCTTGACTCGCCCGTACCTCAGTTCAGCCACGGCCGTCCTGGCTCAACTGTCCTAACAAGAGCAGAAATATCCAGCTCTCTTGAGTCAGTATGCTCAAGTGGAACATATGTTTCTCTGTCTCCAGCATCATTTAATCATGAAGACAGACCTGCTTCACCCTCTTCTGTAACCTGGGGAGATGACTTAGTTTCTCCTGTATATGAACATGAAGTGTCAACTGACGTCAAACCTACAGATCATGAATCAAAATGGGCAGTTTTCATTACGGAGGACAAACCAATGCAGGTATCAGCTGAGACTGATGATGACTGGGTCATGATTTCTTTATCTGATGTTGAAGGAGCACATTCAGACCAATACCACAGACCACTACCGCCACAGTCAGTGGTGCTTGGTGCTCATGAAGCAGACACAGAGTCAGCGTTGTCAGATACGAGCCACAAGACCAGGCCTTTGCTATTAGACTTTGAAAATAAGCCACTGTCTCCTGGTTCTGTTGACTCTGTTTGTGATTTCAGGCAATTGCCAAATCCTGAAATGGACCGGCATTTTGGCAAAGACGTGTCACATCGACTCGCACAAGCAACACCACCTGTTGCAGAAGAAACGTGTGTTGAAAAGTTGGAAACGAAACAGGCATCAGTGAATGTCAGTCTGTCAAGTTTTGCTTATGATACTGAACCTTGGAGGCTCATCTCTAAGGTTCATGATCCACAGTATGTGGGAGAAACAAATTTGACTCAGACAGGAACGTTTCACTTTCACAGAAAAGAAACTTATCAGGTGAAGTCAGAACGGGTTTCTGAAGATAAAACGTCTCCCCGGACGTTAGAAATTTCTGAAGCAGAATATAGACCGATGTCTCCAGACTCTCTAAAGCTGCTGGACACGCTTAGACCAAATTCCCCCAAGTCGGGGGGATCTGCAGACAGTCAGCAACCATCAACACCTGAGTTTCCCATTCCTCAGTACATGTCTTCTTTCTCTGGATCCTCTCAGCCTTATCTCAGATTGCTGTCACCAGAGGATAGGCCGTCATCACCTGACTCACCTATTCCCAGATTTGGACCGTCTTTACCGGAGCCTGTTAGAATTGCTCCGTTGGATTGGTCTTACTCATTTGACTCAGTTTCATCAGATATAGAATATGGTTCTGTGTCTTCTGCATCATTATTTTCTGAGATCAGACCTCCATCTGTGGATTCTCTTAATGAGAACATGCCTCTTTCACCTGAGTCGCCCATCCCAGAGTTTAGACGGGTTTTACTAGAAACGTACTTGTCAACGCTGGCAAGATCCTGGTCACCTGCTTCATTTAGTTCAGATGTGGATTATGGGTCTGTGACCTTGTCAGTGGGTTGTGAAATAAGACCATCATCCCCTAATTCAGTACTTTCTGGAGATGATTACGCATGTGATTCACCCATACCAGATTTCAAATCTGGGCTTGCTGCATCAGTTTCTGTAATTGCACATCGATCATCATCTCCTGAATCTGTGAGTTCAGATTTTGAAAATGCACAATCAAATGGAGACGTAGGTAGTTGTCAACGGAGACCTGACTCACCAGAAGCACTGACCACATGTACACCACTAGGAGGCAGTAGTCAATCTCTAAAGGCATCTAAGGTGCCAGTCTATAAACTTACATTTGATGCTGAGCTGTGGAAGCTAATTTCTCAAATACATGATCCTCACTACGTTAGGAAAACACATTTAAATAAAACAGGAGTTTTTAAGTATGCTGGAACAAGAATTGAGTATCTTCAAGAAGATTCAGATTTAAGAGAGAGAGAGTTAGAGGATAAGGTAAAGTTGGGCACTGCAGATGAAAGTAGTGAAGAGAGAGAAAAGACTCAAGCGTCCCCTGATTCTGAGCCAGAGTATGGGTCTGATTCTGCAACATCAATGTCAGTGGCCTCCTCAGACCAGAGAGCAGACTCCCCAGAATCAGCTTTGTCCTCCCTCAGTGACAGTCAGTCAGCAGGTGGTGCAGCCTTTAGAGCACACCAGATGATAGGTCAGCTTTATGACCGTCGTTATGTTGGAAATGTCTCTGTAAGCCGACCTTGTACAGAACATGCTTCATTTGATTCATACGCAAGACGTGTTTCATCTGAGTCAGGTCTTTCAGATATGGATGATGTAGTGGGATTCACTCCCAAAGAGGTCTGGATGGGAAACAGACCAGATTATCTTCATTCAGTGCCCTCAGAAACCGAGATGCGACCATTTTCACCAGAATCAGTGATGAGAGCATCCTCCCCTGATTCAGCATCATCCATCAATGAGTTTAGGGCTCTGTCTCCAGACTCTCCTTTACCAAAGGTTGTCCAGAACGTGGAGCCATACGACTTATTTTCAGGGAGCAGGACATCATCACCTACATTTGTCTTGTCAGACACTGAAATGGAAGTTTTGGACATGCCTTTTATTGAGGTGAAAGGAAGATCCTTCACACCTGGCTCTGAAAATGAGTTCAGGACACTTTCACCCGATTCACCCATTCCTGAATTCAGACACTTGATACCTGAGCCTCATGTTTTAATGTGTGAATGCGGATCCACTTCACCTGAGCCTGTTTGTTTTTTTGATATGGATTATGAAGATGGCTTGCATATATCAATATCAGATGAACAAAGATGTCCATCACCTAATTCAGGGGCATCTGGAGATGATAATGAGGTCCTATCACCTGATTCACCCCTTCCTCAGTTCAAAGTAAGAGTAGTTGAACGTTTCCCATCATTTATTCGGTTTAGCTCAGTATCTTCTGGCTCAGTTCCAAGAGAAGTTGAGTTTGCTCCCGTCATTGATACTGAAAGTAGACCAGGCACTCCAGGGGCATTAGAACCAGTACTTGAAGAGAGACCTTTGTCACCTGACTCTGAATCAGAATTTAGATCCTCGTCACCTGTGTCACTGAAGTTGATCACCAGATCATCATCTCCTGAATCAACTGACTCTCTAAATGAGTACAGAGCTCTCTCACCAGGTTCTCCCATTTCAGTGTTTAGGAAGGAGCTACAAGCCTCCATGAAAACTTATGTGGAACAAAGATCTTCTTCAACAGAGTCAGTGTTGTCAGATGTAGAAGTGGAGATGAACTGTAAGACAACGTTGTGTGAGGAACGCCTACCCTCTCCCGACTCTTTACCATCAGCCAGTGAATACGAAAGACTTTCAGCAGAGTCACCAGGACCTGAGTGCAGACCGGCTTTACCGGTTCCCCGTTTTGGCAGCAGTGGTTACACGTCATCGTCACCTGAATTTGCTGAGTCAGATATGGACTTTGGTCCAATGATTTCGCAGCTGTTTGGAGCTGGAGGTGAAGGGAGACCAGATTCCCCAGAGTCCATTTCATCCTTTTATGAATACCAGCCTCTATCACCAGACTCACCAATACCTCAATACACATGCAACGAATCTAATGCTTTGACCAGTAGATCTGCATCACCTGGGTCTTTATATTCAGATGAGGATTTGGAGACTGATTTGTGTGTTCCCTGGTTTTTTGAAGACAGAGCAGAATCACCTGGTTCAACTACATCCACAGATGAATTCAGACCAGACTCCCCCATTCCTGAATTTACAATACCTGAGACTTCAATATGTAACATAGAGTTGAGGTCCACAACACCTGAATCAGTGTTTTCAGATGAGGATTTAGAGACAGAAATAAGTATCATCTGGCTTTTTGATGACAGAGCAGCATCTCCTGGATCAACTACATCCAAAGTTGAATTAAGACCACTTTCGCCAGACTCTCCAATACCTGAGTTTACGGTTCACAAATCTATTATACCACACAAGGACTTGAGGTCCACTTCACCTGAATCAGTGTTTTCAGATGAGGACCTGGAGACAGATGTGTACATGACATGGCTTTTTGAGGATAGAGCTGCATCTCCTTGTTCAACAGCTTCAAAAGATGACTTTAGGCCCCTTTCCCCCGACTCTCCAATACCTGAGTTTATGGTTCATGAATCTGTTATACCACACAAGGACTTGAGGTCCACTTCACCTGAGTCAGTGTTTTCAGATGAGGACCCAGAGACAGATGTGTACATGACATGGCTTTTTGAGGATAGAGCAACATCTCCTTGTTCAACAGCTTCAAAAGATGACTTTAGGCCCCTTTCCCCCGACTCTCCCATACCTGAATTTAGACCGACAGAACATGAGTTTTCCAGATCAGACATGTCCTTCAGGTCCACTTCACCTGAATCAGAGGTTTCAGATCAGGACCTGGAGACAGATGTGTACATGACATGGCTTTTTGAGGATAGAGCCACATCTCCTTGTTCAACAGCTTCAAAAGATGACTTTAGGCCCCTTTCCCCCGACTCTCCCATACCTGAATTTAGACCGACAGAACATGAGTTTTCCAGATCAGACATGTCCTTCAGGTCCACTTCACCTGAATCAGAGGTTTCAGAAATAGAATATGCCCCTTTGATCTGCCAGATGTATGATTTGGAGGACAGAACAGAATCCCGTCAATCGGAGCTGTCTGATTTTGATCTTAGGTGTCTGTCTCCAGACTCTCCGGTGCCCCAGTTCCCCAGTCCTGAAGCCACTAATTTAGCAGTAAGACACAGCGCTACTTCACCTGATTCAGTGTTTTCAGATCAGGACCTGGAGACAGATGTGTACATGACATGGCTTTTTGAGGATAGAGCTACATCTCCTTGTTCAACAGCTTCAGAAGATGACTTTAGGCCCCTTTCCCTCGACTCTCCAATACCTGAATTTAGACCGACAGAACATGAGTTTTCCAGATCAGACATGTCCTTCAGGTCCACTTCACCTGAATCAGAGGTTTCAGATCAGGACCTGGAGACAGATGTGTACATGACATGGCTTTTTGAGGATAGAGCCACATCTCCTTGTTCAACAGCTTCAAAAGATGACTTTAGGCCCCTTTCCCCCGACTCTCCCATACCTGAATTTATGGTCCATGAATCTGTTATATCACACAAGGACTTGAGGTCTACTTCACCTGAATCACTGTTATCAGATTTGGAAATAGACTTACCATTACAATTCGTCGAGGATAGACCTTCCTCTCCTGAATCTGTGCGGTCAGTCAGACCTGATTCTCCTCTACCTGACTTTGTAGAGCCAGTGTTTGAATTATCTAAAGTTATCTTTGATAGTAGGTCAACATCCCCTGAATCAGCATGTTCAGATATTGAATATGTTGTTCTTAGTTTAGGACCACTGTTTTATGATAATAGACCTTCCTCACCAGGCTCAGGAGCATCTGGAGATGAATACCGGGCTTTGCCACCGGACTCGCCTATACCCGAGTACAGAGCAGCAGCGCCTGAACACATAGTTTTAAATGCTGGATATAGATCACCGTCCCCTGAATGCATAGATTCAGATGTGGAGTATGCTTTAATGTCTGTGGCGTTTGATCTTGAGGGCAGACCAGATTCACCTGAATCAGTCGAATCAGCGGTACAAGAGAAGCCACGCTCAGTTGAGTCCATACCAGAGTACAAACCCATGTCACCTGTGGAAGTGACGTTCCAGGGAAACGTCAGATTAGTCTCTCCAGCGTCCACTGAGTCACTTGATGAAAACAAGCAGTTATCTTCAGACTCACCGCTTCCTTGTTTTACTCAGAATGTTCTCGAATCCTTAACAGCAAAAAGATGCAATGACAGTTCATCCCAAGAGTCGCTGCTATCAGATATGCAACATTCTGCTGATTTGACAAATTCTTTAGTGGAAACTGTAATGACTGTAAGACACATATCACCTACAAAATTCCCTGATTCTGACAGTTTATCGCAATGCTTAGTTCCGTGTTGTACAGAGCACAGATCAGCATCACCAGAACCTGTAGATATCAGTGACAGTGCTGGCTTATCAACCCAGGTGACACCTTACTCATCGGAGAAATCAGCCTCTACGGTAGCTGGGTACGATCCAATTTATGGTGCTGAGCTGTGGAAGCTGATATCTCAAGTACGCGACCCTCAGTATGCAGGAGAAACCTTTAAGAGTCAAACAGGGTTCGTGCAGTTTAATGGCAGTAGAGCTGAATCTACAAGGAGCGTTCCTGGTGATGATCAGGGTGACAAAGTAAACGATATGAATGATCAAAATTCAGAGATGGCACACCGGTTTACTACAACAGAACTATCTACGACTGAGTCACTCCGTCCAATACTTGAACACTTTTTGTGTTCAGGAGCAGATCCACACAGGCAGGGAAAGTTCAAATCTGATGAACCTGGCCCTGAGGCGCACTCCAGCTCTGATGACGATACTCCACTCGTAATGAAAGCATTTGCACCATCTGCCGAATCTGTAAAAATACTCAATGAATGGCGACCACTTTCACCAGATTCGCTCTTACCAGAATTGAGTTGTGTAGAATGGGAAACTTTTCTCAGATCTACATCTTCACCTGCAACCCCAGCATCAGATAAAGACTCCATGAAACTGCATTTTGAGTCAGTCTTTGCAGAATTCAGTCCTCAGAAATCATCTCCAGCATCAGCTCCATGTGAGGATCAGAATGAGAGTGAGAGGCCGTTATCCGAGTCTCCACCCGAGTACAGACCTATGACAGTGGAATCGGCCATGTACGTGGCTGACAAAAGGGCATCGTCTCCAGAATCAATGCCCGAGTTCAACAAGAGCCGGTCACTGTCTCCAGACTCTCCCATCCCTCAGTTTGCTGCAGCGTTGGAGGAGTACGCCCCCATACATGAGCCATCCTCACCAGAATCACTGGATTCAGATTCAGATTATGAGCTCATGGTTACATCGTCAAAAGCTGCAGACACGAACAGACCATCCTCCCCTGAATCCGTATCATCTGTCAGTGAATTCCAGCGACTGCTGCCCGACTCGCCGATACCCGAGTTTACGAGAATATTATCCTCTCATTTCCTGGATGCTGCGCCGTTTGATAGATCACCTTCACCTTTGTCGTCGTCATCAGACTCTGAGTTTGTGAGTCTACCCATTGATTGCTGGATTGATGATAGCCCAAGACCTCTAAGCCCTGAAAGTATTGGATTTGAAGATGAATTAGACATTTGTTCTGAAGGTCCTGATGCGTCAGTCCGCAGCTCAACACCTTCACACCTATTGGCATCTGCTATATTACCCGATAAATCCTCATCACTACCTGAGACAAATCTGAAAATGTTGTCATTAATATTTCAAAGTTGTGAGGGAAACTCTGGCAATAAGCATTTTGACACTGATGGGCAGAAAATAAAAGAAGCACAATCAGAAGTCTCATTTTTCAAAGAATGGACGGTGCATCGTCCAGAAGCTGAACGTTTGTCGAGTGTACCAGCCGCTGTTTGTGAGGAAGACATGATAAAAGAGTTTTCTGAGAGTCCACCAGCAGTCAAAGCTGTAACAAGAAAGACAGAGGAGATCCTTCACACTAGTGCTGGAGAAGCAAAGAGCCAGGCGGCCTGCCACCGGGTAAGACGGAGAGCATGACTGTCCAGCAAAGACTCACCTGGTTTGGACAATTTTGCAACAAGCTACTTTCATTATTAACTCATAAGGGCATGTCAAGATGAACTAATAAAGCGGTGTGATCTAGTAATTGAGTGGCTGTATTGTGTTATGTTACAAATTTTCATAGAGTTGAGACTCGCTTGGTGATTAAATGGTCTAAAAGCTGCATGTTTTCACGGCACTGACCGTCCTGAACGTGAGGAGACGTCGGCTGGTTGGAGAACAGCGCTTCTCGTTGTTCAGTGATACTAACCTGGAGATTGAAATACCAACTGTTCTGATCTGGAGTGATTGGTAATAGTGATCGTTTCACTTACAGGCTCCTCCAGGCGGAACTGAGTTTCAAAGAGATGATGACATGCAGAGCAAGCGGTTGTCTGCTGCAGCAGCGACACAAGATGCCAGTCAAATACGAGTGTTGTTCAGCGATGAGAAGCCAGTAGCGCCAGTTCCCCTTCAGCTACCCGACCAGCGCTCGTACACAACACACCGAACTGTCACTCCAGCTCTGCCCACTTATGAGAAGACCTCATGTGTGAAGCCAGAACCACCTCAGGCGTCTTCAGAACCCTGGTCCAGTGAGCTTTTTTCACCTGTGTCCGATCAGTTCTTCTTACCACCAGATTATGAGGCGATATTTTCAGGACGTCAAACTCTGAGAGTTTCTGAACGTAGCCAGGCGTCCTTGAAGGATTTCAGTCCAGTGTCTCCAGTCTTCGGTGACTCCAGCTCAGTTCAGGCTGGGACTCAAGAAGCCAGCAAAACACAGTCTGAAACAGCTGGAGACTTTGAAGTTTCTCCAGACTTTGAGAGAGTGCTATCAGAATTTGAGAGAACAATCTCAGAATTAGAATTACAGGAACCGAACATCCCACTAAAGGAACCCTGGAAGGGCCCCGAGTCTCCACAACACTCCGACTCAGACCTGGAGTTCTTTGACTGCAGGCAAGACTTTTCTGAACCGGATGATGGGAATCCAGAACATGAGCTTGGCTATCACATCTATGAACCCCCTTCACCAGTACCGAGGAGGACTCCTGACGTCAGCTCCCTGAAAGGAAGTCCTCGGTACACCCCTCGCCCTTTCCTCAGAGTAGAAGATCGCAAGCGCTTCTCCTCTGGCAGTGAAAGTCTTGGTGAATTTCCTTACGATTCAGAAACTTCACGGGAGTGTCCCACAGAGGGTGGGCTCCCCATGTGTGAGGAGCTTCCCTCTAGAGATCAGGCAGGGTTTTATGACGATGACTACTTCCTGGGAAGGGTAAGAGGTTGAGCATGAGTTCGGTGCTGCACTGGCTGGTGACTTGGCTGCTTTCAGGCTGATTGCTGTGGCTCTAAAACCAAGACTCGCGTGATTAAAAGCATAACTTTAAAGACCAACCCTAAAGTCCCACTGGGCTCAGAAATGCTGCAGATTGCAGTCATTTCAGTGCACGCCCCCACCGCCTGTCAATCAAAGTTCGCTTTGCTCCCAGCCGAACCCCGCCGAAATATCTGCGGAGCTGCTGTCAGACGCTTACGGCGGGATGTACCGTTTAATACGCCGAGTCGACGGCGATATCATAAATGACCAGTGCGTTTAGCCGACGCTGAGTTAATACAAACGTGTGGTTCCTTCATGAACGCCGAAGTGAGATGGGTGACTCCTGGACCAGATGTAGGTGATTCTCATGTGATTCTCATGTGATCTCGCGAATGCAGCACTTGCTGGAGACAGAACGACACCGCGGGGAAAGCAGGCCACGGCATTTCGCCCCCGGTGGGACCAACGGGTGACTGAGGCTGACGAGTGCTTCTGTGTGCATGGGCGATGTGAACTTTAGACGCAGGGAAGAGTGAAAAGCGGGTGCGTTGCGTCTGTTCCCTTAGTTTAAGCGCTGGTGATATTTACCAACTGCTGTGTTTGTGAGAAGCATTTTTTTACACCTGCACTTGTTTTCTTTCTGAAATCTGCATGTTGTCATTCCCATCAGTGTCTGAAATTCCCTTGAACTGCGTTTCCAGTGAGCAGTATGTCCGAGTTCAGGCCGCTGAGGTTGTCAGCGACAAGTCTTGACTGTCACTTTTCTAAAACCTTAATTCATCCAACACGGCAGCAAGATTACGAAAGACCTTTGCTGCTCCGACCAGACTAAAGTGCACAGAGTTGGATTGGCGTCATATGAGCTGCTCCGACTGCTCTGGATGCTCTGGAAGTTGTCTGTTTGTGTGTGTTGGACTAAACGCTTAATAATATGAGATGACATCATATGCATTATGATGGTAAAATAAATATCGTGTGTTATATAACATTATAACATGCCAAACAAAAGCAACTTCAGATGATTGTAGAAGGTTTGACTCTTCACCGCGAGCAGAGACCAAAAGCCAAAAAAGCTCAATAATTATCCTAAACTGTGTTTTCTTTTCATTCCAGTCTTAAATTTGAACTCTTCCAATGAGTCCGCCACATTTCACACGCCGGTCCTGATTCCTGCACGTTTGTTTGAGTTCTGCATCAGTTTTCCGTCTCTTCATCTCACATCACTTTTATGTGCCGCCATCCAGTTTTCTGTCATTCCTCTTTGGTTTTCTTTCCATGTGTCTGTAGTGGATAGATCTTTGTGGCAAACAAGCATAAAAGTGAGGTAAAGTGAAAAGACGGAGCGCCGGCTGCCTGCACCGGCCTGCTGGTATAAAGCGGATATAAAGTGGGTGAATTGACCCGTGCTGGTTGTGTGCTGTCTCCCAGGAGATAGAGGAGGAGCTAGGGATGCTGTCCTCTGATAGCTCAGAGGAGGAGGTGCTGACCACCAGGGTGGTCCGACGGAGAGTGATAATTCAGGTAAACGAGCATGATGCAGCTGTGCGGCCATGGAGAGGTGGATTGGTGGTCGCGGCGTCTTAGGTGGTTTCTCATGCTGAAGCTGGCAGTCGCTTTCATTTAATGATTAAAATAGAACATCTTACAGTGCTTTTACTCAATACAAAATGTGTGTTTTAATTCGTATGGTAGCCGTGATTATTAGACTTTGGAGCGGTTTTTGGTGGTTCCAGTCCTGACTGGTTTACAGCAGCACCAGACACTTCTGACGCAGATTTAAGCTCCTCCGAGGCTGATCGCGGCTGGGTAATGCCGGATGCTGATCTGCTCTGACGCTCTGAATCATGTACACAGCGTAAACCGGTGGTTCTCCTCATGAGCATCCAGGCATGACCTGACATCACGTCCTTCGTGTTTTTGCAGGCGGACAACCTGCCAGACATCCCGCCACAGACGGTCACTGAGGAAAAGTACACAGATGAGCACGGCAACATGGTGGTGAAGAAAGTAAGGAGGACAACATCAGGACATCGGAAATGTCTTCCCGGCTTTTCCAGTAAAAGTCGTCCTGCTTTTTGTTTTTCCTCCGGCAGATCACTCGGAAGGTGATTCGTAAATACGTGTCTCCGGACGGCCTGGAAACGCAGGAAGTTACCATTGAGGGCTCTCACCAAGAGACGGTGCAGATAGAGGAGGGAGATGCTGTCTCCAGAGTGGTGAAGAGAACCGTGATCCACAGCGAAGGAGATCAGAAAGAGGTGGGGGTTCGCCTCGCTGCTGGTACTGGAGCGGCAAACCCCAGTCAGGCAGGAACGCTGTGGAAAATAATGATTAATGAAGAGAGCCGTGTTAGTAAGGAGGTGAAAGATGTCCAAGTATCAGTTATCAGTCGATCTCACTTCGAGGAGTGTTTGATTACTCTCAGGAACCACTGTCACAGTCCCCCGCCCCCGCGAACAACAAAAACCAGGAGAGTAACTCCGGACGTTGTCCCAGTCACTTTTCACACTCCAGTGTCGCCCATCAGTGCTGATGGTCGGCAACAGCTGCAACATGAATCCGCTCCCAGATCAGTCAGGGACCTCGTGGCAGAAGAAGCGTGAACTATATTGGCTTCGTCCTGTCTAAATGGAAAAGAGTTCAAATTACACCAAGAATGTCTGCTCCTTCCATGCAGAGTTTCCAACTGTGAAACTCTTTCTAATGCTCTCACATCTTGAACTCACTATGGTCTTTTCCAACAAATTTTGATGATCACTAATCCAATCCTAACCTGGAAGTAAATCTGAGGAACAGAAACTATTGAATGTGTTTACGTTCGTAACCAGTGGCAGCAGTAGACGTATAAAAGCTCCCTAGAGGAAGTCTCTAACAGGACGTCTTCTTCTTCTCCCTTCAGCTGACCTTCTCGGAGCCGCTGGTTCTCAGCGCCGCCACGGCGTCAGAGTTTGAAGTTGAGCCCGTGCAGGGTCGGAAGGTCAGCAAGGTTGTCAAGACCACTGTCGTAAGAGGCGAGAGGATGGAGAAGCAGAGAGGAGACCCCTCGCTGGCTGCAGACCTCCCTTCAGCCCGAGAGGACTTTGAGAAGGTCAGTGTCTCCACAATTAGAAATGAATTGTGTCATAAAGTGGCTGCTAACTACTGCTGATCCTCTCTAGCACTTGTTTCTCCTTTCTTCCTCCGTCTGATCTTCATTCATTCCCTCTAGGCGTTGGGTTTGGCTGGAGGTCTGGGGAAGGTGCTCCTGCCTCATATAGTAGAGAAGGAGGTTGTTCAGGACGACGGTTCTGTGGTTAAAAGGTTGGGCTGCATGGGAGTGTGCAGAAATGACCAAGAAGGCACGAGCTTTTACTAAGAGCTGAAGGCATGGTGTGAGTTCTCTGTCGGGAGCTTCTGTTTCTGTTTAGGCAAGGCAAGGCAAGGCAAGGCAAGGCAAGGCAAGGCATGAGCTTTTACTAAGAGTTGAAAGCATGGTGTGAGTTCTCTGTCGGGAGCTTCTGTTTCTGTTTAGGCTAGGCTAGGCAAGGCAAGGCAAGGCATGAGCTTTTACTAAGAGTTGAAGGCATGGTGTGAGTTCTCTGTCGGGAGCTTCTGTTTCTGTTTAGGCTAGGCTAGGCAAGGCAAGGCATGAGCTTTTACTAAGAGTTGAAGGCATGGTGTGAGTTCTCTGTCGGGAGCTTCTGTTTCTGTTTAGGCAAGGCAAGGCAAGGCATGAGCTTTTACTAAGAGTTGAAGGCATGGTGTGAGTTCTCTGTCGGGAGCTTCTGTTTCTGTTTAGGCTAGGCTAGGCAAGGCAAGGCATGAGCTTTTACTAAGAGTTGAAGGCATGGTGTGAGTTCTCTGTCGGGAGCTTCTGTTTCTGTTTAGGCTAGGCTAGGCAAGGCAAGGCATGAGCTTTTACTAAGAGTTGAAGGCATGGTGTGAGTTCTCTGTCGGGAGCTTCTGTTTCTGTTTAGGCAAGGCAAGGCAAGGCATGAGCTTTTACTAAGAGCTGAAGGCATGGTGTGAGTTCTCTGTCGGGAGCTTCTGTTTCTGTTTAGGCAAGGCAAGGCAAGGCATGAGCTTTTACTAAGAGTTGAAGGCATGGTGTGAGTTCTCTGTCGGGAGCTTCTGTTTCTGTTTAGGCAAGGCAAGGCAAGGCAAGGCATGAGCTTTTACTAAGAGCTGAAGGCATCGTGTGAGTTCTCTGTTGGGAGCTTCTGTTTCTGTTTAGGCTAGGCAAGGCTAGGCAAGGCAAGGCAAGGCAAGGCATGAGCTTTTACTAAGAGTTGAAGGCATGGTGTGAGTTCTCTGTCGGGAGCTTCTGTTTCTGTTTAGGCAAGGCAAGGCAAGGCAAGGCATGAGCTTTTACTAAGAGTTGAAGGCATGGTGTGAGTTCTCTGTCGGGAGCTTCTGTTTCTGTTTAGGCTAGGCTAGGCAAGGCAAGGCATGAGCTTTTACTAAGAGTTGAAGGCATGGTGTGAGTTCTCTGTCGGGAGCTTCTGTTTCTGTTTAGGCAAGGCAAGGCAAGGCAAGGCATGAGCTTTTACTAAGAGCTGAAGGCATGGTGTGAGTTCTCTGTCGGGAGCTTCTGTTTCTGTTTAGGCAAGGCAAGGCAAGGCATGAGCTTTTACTAAGAGTTGAAGGCATGGTGTGAGTTCTCTGTCGGGAGCTTCTGTTTCTGTTTAGGCAAGGCAAGGCAAGGCAAGGCATGAGCTTTTACTAAGAGCTGAAGGCATCGTGTGAGTTCTCTGTCGGGAGCTTCTGTTTCTGTTTAGGCTAGGCAAGGCTAGGCAAGGCAAGGCAAGGCATGAGCTTTTACTAAGAGCTGAAGGCATGGTGTGAGTTCTCTGTCGGGAGCTTCTGTTTCTGTTTAGGCTAGGCTAGGCAAGGCAAGGCAAGGCAAGGCATGAGCTTTTACTAAGAGTTTAAGGCATGGTGTGAGTTCTCTGTCGGGAGCTTCTGTTTCTGTTTAGGCTAGGCTAGGCAAGGCAAGGCAAGGCATGAGCTTTTACTAAGAGTTGAAGGCATGGTGTGAGTTCTCTGTCGGGAGCTTCTGTTTCTGTTTAGGCAAGGCAAGGCAAGGCAAGGCATGAGCTTTTACTAAGAGCTGAAGGCATGGTGTGAGTTCTCTGTCGGGAGCTTCTGTTTCTGTTTAGGCAAGGCAAGGCAAGGCATGAGCTTTTACTAAGAGTTGAAGGCATGGTGTGAGTTCTCTGTCGGGAGCTTCTGTTTCTGTTTAGGCAAGGCAAGGCAAGGCATGAGCTTTTACTAAGAGTTGAAGACATGGTGTGAGTTCTCTGTTGGGAGCTTCTGTTTCTGTTTAGGCAAGGCAAGGCAAGGCAAGGCATGAGCTTTTACTAAGAGCTGAAGGCATCGTGTGAGTTCTCTGTCGGGAGCTTCTGTTTCTGTTTAGGCTAGGCAAGGCTAGGCAAGGCAAGGCAAGGCAAGGCATGAGCTTTTACTAAGAGCTGGAGGCATGGTGTGATTTCTGTGTCGGGAGCTTCAGTTTCTGGCAAGGCAAGGCAAGGCAAGGCAAGTTTTTTTGGATAGCACAATTCAACAACAAGGTGCTTTACAGAGACATTAAAACATCACATTAATAAAAAGCATGTTTAAACTGTGACTAGAGCGATTCATGCTTTTTTTTCTCCCACTAGTTGAGTTTTTACCTGCCTGTAATAATTGCTCGGCGGTCGTGTTCTGGGTCTCTGGAAAGATCCCAGAGACAACCGTTGTAATAGACGCTGTATAACTCAAATTGACCTGTAGTCCACCTGTAGTCCACCTGTAGTCCACCTGTTGTCCACCTGTAGTCCACCTGTAGTCACCTGTAGTCACCTGTAGTCACCTGTAGTCCACCTGTAGTCACCTGTAGTCACCTGTAGTCACCTGTAGTCCACCTGTAGTCACCTGTAGTCACCTGTAGTCACCTGTAGTCCACCTGTAGTCACCTGTAGTCACCTGTAGTCACCTGTAGTCCACCTGTAGTCACCTGTAGTCCACCTGTAGTCACCTGTAGTCACCTGTAGTCCACCTGTAGTCACCTGTAGTCACCTGTAGTCACCTGTAGTCACCTGTAGTCCACCTGTAGTCACCTGTAGTCACCTGTAGTCACCTGTAGTCCACCTGTAGTCACCTGTAGTCACCTGTAGTCACCTGTAGTCACCTGTAGTCCACCTGTAGTCACCTGTAGTCACCTGTAGTCACCTGTAGTCCACCTGTAGTCACCTGTAGTCCACCTGTAGTCACCTGTAGTCCACCTGTAGTCACCTGTAGTCACCTGTAGTCCACCTGTAGTCACCTGTAGTCACCTGTAGGTCAGTGACTCACAGCAGCTCTTTTTCCGTTGATGCAGAAGCCAGATGCGTAAGTTGCGGACACAGAAGAGGACTGTGGTGAGGGATGTCCAGGGGAAACACGTGCACCTGGAGCGTCTGGACAACAACCCAGATGCCCTGCAACCTGATGCCCTGCAGCAGCATCTGCACCGACTTCTCCAGCGCTATTGTGAGGATGCCCAGGAGGGGGAGGAGGAGGATGATGAAGAGGAGAGAAAGGAGGAGGAGGAGGATGACGGGGAGGGAGAGGCGAAGGAGGAAGAGGAGGAGAAGAGAATTGACTGAGCAGCTGCTTCCACATCTTCCACTAAAGCCTTTGGTGATGTTGCTCCCTCAGATCCAAATGTTCCGCTTCCCAGTTCTCGTTGTCCTCACTAATCACCGGTCAGGTTTTTCCCTCTTTTGGTTTGTTGAAAATGAAACCCAGTTGTTGTGCTTTAACTCTTGTCCTTTGCCCTGAATTTGTGACCAAAGAAAGCACCCGTCGCTGTTTTGGAAGATTCTTGTCGCTGTTCCCCTGTTTTGGTTTTTATTTGATGTTTTTTTAGCCTTCAGCTGTTGCGGTATCGTGAAGGTACAACGCGCCAAAAGGCAAATCGGAGTCAAACGAGGGCATCTTGGACTTTTTGCCTCACGCATGGGCCTCTTCTCGAAGAACTCTTGTAAACTTTTGTACATAGAGAACATGAAAGAAATGGAGCGTGGACTGGAAACAGGAATTGAAAACGTGAAAGCATTTAATACATAAGCCCAGCCGGTCCTGCTGTACGTGCACCAGCTCAGCTGGAGGGTGGCCACCATACGACGAGATTAATGTCCCACGGTCGGCAGACGGGACAGTCAACGTGGGCCTCACAGTGAACTCTGCGTGATCACAGCTTCTGTCTTCATGATTCATCTGCAGTTTCTTCCAGTTTGTGTCTTTCAGTGTGTCGTGCATTTGCATTTTATCCTCTCAGAGCTGCCACCTGTGTGTGTGTGTGTGTG
Source organism: Xenentodon cancila (assembly GCA_014839995.1). NCBI lineage: Eukaryota > Metazoa > Chordata > Actinopteri > Beloniformes > Belonidae > Xenentodon > Xenentodon cancila. Next base: position 2,224,163 of record CM026212.1, on the reverse strand, counting down.
TGCGTGTGTGTGTGTGTGTGTGTGTGTGCGTGTGTGTGTGTGTGTGTGTGTGTGTGCGTGCGTGTGTGTGTGTGTGTGTGTGTGTGTGCGTGCGTGTGTGTGCGTGTGCGCGTGCGTGCGTGCGTGCGTGCGTGCATGCCTGTGTGTGAATACGGTGTGTTTATGGAGGAAAGAGCAGTCATGAAGGTGGCGCCACTTCCCCTCCGTCCTGATGTGTGTTTCACCACCACCTTCACACACCTTCACATGAGCTGCGTCTCCTTCCTTAGGACGCAGCAGCTTCGCTCCATACAGCATTTGAAGGAGGTCTGGCTGAGCTGTTCTCAGTGTCATCAAATGAAGTGGCCGACAGCGGAACATGTTTTACACTTTTAAAGCCTCTTTTTAACACTTGTGAGGTTGTGCAGAGCACTTTCACTGAGCACACACACCTCAGACCTTTTTCACAACTTTCCTCCTTCAAGAAAAATTAGTTTTATCCCAGAAATTTCCACAAAATCGCTGGAAACGAAAGATGGAAGTTAAAATGAAGAATTTTGTGAATTTTCCAGTCTGGAAACTTGTCATGGAAATTAAAAGGGTTGGTAGTATCACACTCAAATACCAATGCAGATGAATTAATTGTTAGAAATTATCAGAACTGGCAAATTTATGAAAGTAAATTAATTTTTCCCTTCAAAAAAGCAATGAAGTTGGGAAAAAAGGAACGTATTTCCTGATTCCTTCGTCTAAACAAACGTATTATTTTCCACTCAGCCTTTTTCCTCTACGGGTGAACTGCAAAAACACTAAAAGGGTTAAAACGCCTTGTTTTGTCTCACTCGTCTAGTGGTTTTGGCAGTCTTAAGATTCCTCATTTTGTTGTTTTTTTTTGGCAGATATTTTTGCTTAATATAAGACATTTTGACTAAATTGAGTAATATTGGGCTTATTTCTAGAGGGGCTGTTTACAAAAATACACATGAAAACATTTATTCCCATTGATTCTCACAAGTCCTTCATTTCCAGCTTAAAACATTTCTATATTAATGCAATCCTCCGTCCTTGTGTCATGAAGAAGTCTGTTTCTGTAGAAATATACGATGGAAAATGTCATTTGTGGTTTCAGAGTTGATAGTTTTCATCCAGGTGACGTCTGCACGGGTGCCAAACTCTTATGTCCCAGCAGAACTCAAACGTTACATTTCTGTTGCTTTTTTCCATACTGAGGTTTTTCCAGACGTAGTGTTGCCATCTAGTCCAACACAGTCTGTTTCCAGTGAGGATCCGAACAAACCAACAGCTGGTAAATAACCAGAACCGCCGGACGGAGTGAAGAAAACATGCAGTTAGACTCCGCTGGTCTTGAAGGCAGCATGACATCCGACTGGCTGATGCGCTGACATGCAGGTCTTCGTTGTTTTAAGGAAAGTGCTGGATGAAGACATGGACATCTGTGTGGTCCGGAACCAGCATCTCCGATGTCAATGTTCTGACCTGAACCTGGTTCTCGTCACTCTTGTTGACACTAAGAACGCCACCAGGCTTATCCTCTACATTCACATCCATCCATCGTGTAGACCCGCTTTGCTTTTACGCTGTTGTTATCAATGTTCACTGTCAAACGATGGACTAAAGTCAGATCCAAGCAGCGGCCCGGCGCCCGGACTCCCCTGATCACGTCTGTGTTGTTTAACCGTCCCTTTGTGATCCCCGTTTGCTGCAGCAGCTGAAGCCGAGAATGGTTGGTGTGTGTGTGTGTGTGTGTGTGTGTGTGTGTGTGTGTGTGTGTGTGTGTGTTTGAATGTATTTTAAAGCTAAAAGTGAAGATTTTCTCTTTGCCCTTGTAGACGTTCGGTTCTGTCGATTCGAGAGCTGCCTGTGACGTGTTCAGACCAACGAAGTGTGTAACGGTACGATCCTCACGTTGCAGTTTTCTTTGAGTGTGATCCAATCAAGCAAAACATATGATGTCAAAAAAAGACTAAAAAGCATTGATTTGATAAATGAACATCTTGTTTCCATGGTGATAATGATATATACTTATTAATATTGCAAATATCTATGCGGGCATGTAAGATTTTATCAAATTATTCCAGAAAAAAACAACAAACGCTAACGAGGCATAGCAGCTGCAGTGTGTTCGAGGCAGAACAATAAAGTGTACATGTGTCAAACAGGAAGTGATGTCATTCTTTAAAAAAAAGTTGTATGGAAGGTTTTCTCCCAGATCTTAAGAGACACACAAGCACATTGTTGCAGAGGAAGCAGCACAACAGGTGAGTGAAACAAACTTCAAAGTAAAAACGTTCCTCTGTGTTTCGGTCTGAAGTGGTCACCTGACCAGTAACCACCCAGATGTCAGGCACGTCTGGACCTCATCTGGACCACATCTGGAACACATCTGGAACACATCTGAACCACATCTGGAACACATCTAGACCTCATCTGGACCACATCTGGACTAAATCTGGACCTCATCTGGACCTCATCTGGACCACATCTGAACCACATCTGAACCACATCTAGACCTCATCTGGACCACATCTTGACCTTATCTGGACCACATCTGGACTAAATCTGGACCTCATCTGGACCACATCTGGACTAAATCTGGACCTCATCTGGACCACATCTGAACCACATCTGAACGACATCTGGAACGCATCTAGACCTCATCTGGACCACATCTGGACTAAATCTGGACCTCATCTGAACCACATCTGGACCACATCTAGAACACATCTGAACCACATCTGGAACACATCTAGACCTCATCTGGACCACATCTGGACTAAATCTGGACCTCATCTGGACCACATCTGAACCACATCTAGACCTCATCTGGACCACATCTTGACCTTATCTGGACCACATCTGGAACACATCTGGACCACATCTGGAACACATCTGGACCTCATCTGGACCACATCTGGACCTTATCTGGACCACATCTGGAACACATCTGGACCTCATCTGGACTACATCTGGACTACATCTGGACCGCATCTAGACCTCATCTGGACCTCAACTGGAACACATCTAGACCTCATCTAGACCACATCTGGAACACATCTAGACCTCATCTGGACTACATCTGGACCACATCTGGAACACATCTGGAACACATCTAGACCTCATCTGGACTACATCTGGACAACATCTCGGCCTCATCTAGACCACATCTGAATCACATCTAGACCACATCTAGACCACATCTGGAACACATCTGGACCACATCTGGAACACATCTGGAGCAAATCTGCACCACATGTGTAACCACATCAATAACTGGTGAGTCTAAATGTGGTTGAGTGTGTGTGGTTGTCCGTCGCTCTGAGTTAAAAAAAAGACGATAGTTTTACATGAAGAATAATCTTTAGTCCAGCAGCAGAGAAACATACTGAGAGGGCGGAGCTTTAGACAATGAAGACAGGGGTTGATCAGGTCTTGGTAGGAGGTCAGCTGACTGCTGGAGGCTGGTTGTAGAGAAAGATGCTCTTCTTACCTGGAAAACAGACATTTGCATCAAACCAAGAAACCCTTAATTTTTATTCCTTTTCCAGTATGTACCTTTAGTTTGATTTTAGCACTTTCCAGACATTTGGAAGTGAAGCTCTGTGTCACTCTTAAGTCCTCGAGTACCCCTGTCTGGCATGTTTTAGAAGTTTCCTTGGATGTGTCATTACCAGACCTGTGCAGACCTTGATGACAGCTGGTGAAGACTGTTAATGAGAATCAGGTGGGTGGAGCAGGGACACGTCTAAAGCCTGCAGGACCGGGGTGCTCGAGGCCCAGTTAGGGGGGGTCATCCTACTTGTTGGTGACGGTGGGCGATCCGGAGCGGTGGAAGTGGATGTTCTGCCACTTGCCGTCGCGGCGATGCCAGACACGGGTCTCCTCTGACTGCATGGTTCGAGGCGTGCCGCCGTCCATGTACTGGGTGAGCCGGGTGTAGGCGATGCACGCCGCCTCGTCCCCCATCAGGTGGACGTGAGGGTTCAGCAGGATGGTGTGGATGGGCAGCTTCCTGGTCGACAGAGCTGAAGAGGAAAATGAAGATCTAAGAGTCGTTGCAGTTCCTCGACTGACCGATAGAGGCTGGCTAAAATAAACCTCAGAAACCAATGGGTCACGTGACCAAACGCTTCATCATTGTCATTTACAGTCCTTAAAAACGCCCCCTGCTGGGACCCGGACCAGAGCGACCCAGCAGGTCCCCGTGCTGCCTTCGTATGGTTAAACCACATACCTCAGGCTAGTTAGTTTTCATTTGTGAATTATAAATAAATATAAATGGGCGGGTTTCAACTGGCAGCTTGAAGCAAATCAGAGTTTTGAGATGAGCCAAAACCTAAAAGGTGTTATTACATTATTACCTATTATTGGATTTTTTGTTTTCACACCTGCAACACACTCCAGAAACCAGAACAGTCATTCATCAGTAGTTTATATAACCACATGAATGAGGGATTACTGCGGGACACCTTTGTCAACATCTCTGGGCTCAGAGGCTTCCGGGTCGGAAAATCACACAGTGATGTTAGACCTTTTCCTTAATGTAGGAGCTTCTTTATGTACCACAGATGATCTTTACCATTTTCGAAGAAGAAGCGATGGAAGCTTATGCCCACCACCAGGTTGGTCAAAGCCTCGGGCTCAAAGGACGTGAGTCCAGGATCACAAAGTCTTCTGAAGAAGGACGTAATACAGACACATTAGAGTCCTGCAAGCATGTGATATGTGACATCACGAATGGACGAAGCTGGCTGAACGTACGTGTAGGCCTCCAGGTCTCCACTGTTGATGGCCTCGATCAGCTGCTCCGTCACTTTAATGATCTCCTGCTTACCAGCTGCAGAACAGACACATGGACAGATCTACTTTACCTTAATCAGAAATGTCAATACGATCAATGTAAGCTGTTAAAAATGGGAACTTCAGTAGTATTGATCTAAAAATCAGAGAACAAATATGCTCCGGGGCTGGAAGTCACAGTTTCATGACCAAAAACAATGAAGGATGAAGGAAATGCTCAGTAGAAGTCAGTCAGAATGGTTGAAGATGACGACATGAAGGTCACTGCACTGCTAAATGAGTAGTGCAAAAAAAGTCTTTTGAGTGCTCCACACAGTCAAAGATGAGCTGTATAAGAAGTGTCTTTGAATAACGCATGAAAACATCCTTCTTACCTTCAGCAGCTGCATTTTCAGAGTTGTTCCTGGATAACTGGACGCTGACGGTCTTCTGGGAGCCACAGACTCCCTGAAGTGACATTAAAATGAAAAACCCACCTGCTAAGAGCTGAAACATGCTCCCGTCTGAAGCTTATCTCCACACGTGAGACCAGAACCCAGAGCTGCAGGGTCAGAATGTGGAAGAGCACCAAGATCCCACACCACACAGCTGCCCCAGCTGGAGCATTAACAACAGCCCCTTTACTGGGCTCATGGTGGACTTTACTTTGCAAATAAAGGCTCCAGATAAGCTGGCTGACGTACTCGGCTTGCAAACGTCTCTGTAGTTTCATGAGTTTAAAGTGGAACACACTCGTAACGGTTGTAAGGATCCTGCCTCGGTTTTACGATCTACACTCTCCAGACTTGGAAGGAGGAATCGACATGACCCCCACCAAGAGACAGGTCACACACATCACCTAGAATACGTGTCTGGAAAAGGGGGTGGGGGTTCTGAAAGGATCCCACTCAGACTCTGGACATGGACTAAACAAGCGCCCCCCTCCCAGCAGGAAAGCACAGAAGAGAGAGGGTCATAAGTCAACCAAAGTGCCCCTGTTGTACGCCAGATAGTGGCTCTTACCCCCCCCATGACAACAGGACTGACAGATAACAACCATGGTCAGAACACAAAGGAAACGCATATCTGGGCTGTTGGACTCTGAACCGAGCATGTTCGACATGTTCGACATGTTCGACATGTTCGACATGCTCGACATGTTCGACATGTTCGACATGTTCGACATGCTCGACATGTTCGACATGCTCGACATGTTCGACATGCTCGACATGTTCGACATGCTTTACATGTTCGACATGCTTGAGTTCGATTTAACTCTGGTTAAGGTACATGCAACGTGATGTTTTATTATCCCACCATGGTCAAAACACTGGTTACGTCTGAGGTGGGTCTTTCTGTGTGGAGTCTGCATGTTCTCCTCATGCTTCCGTGGGTTCCCTCCGGGTACTCCGGCTTCCTCCCGCAGTCCAAAAACATGCAGGGTAGGTTCATTGATCGTGTGATTGGTTGTTTTTTCTTCTATGTGGCCCCATTATTCTATGTGGATAAGGGATGGATGGACTCTTTGCACCTTTAAAGTGACCTATAACCTGCACAACACAATTGAACACAATTGAAAAACAAACAGAAACCTTTAAAGGGGAAAAATATGAAGTAAAAAACTTTAAATAACCTTTGGCCTCTATCACAGCACCAGTCTTTTTGGGAGGAGCCGTCAGCGTGGCACTTCTTGATGTGGTAATATTGGCCCACTCTTCTTTTCAAAACCGCTCCAGATCTGACAGATTGCGAGGACATCTCCTGTGCACAGCCCTCTTCAGATCCCACAGATGTTCGATGGGATTCAGGTCCGGACTCTAGCTGGGCCATTCCAAAGCCTCGGTCTTATTCCGGTGAAGTCATTCTTTTGTTGATTTAGACGTGTGTTTTGGGTCATTGTCGCGCTGAAAGATGAAGTTCCTCTTCATCTTAATCGTTCTAACAGAAGGTCGAAGGTTTTGTACCAACACCGACCGGTATTTGGAACTGGAAACATAATTCCCTCCACCCTGACTAAGGCCTCAGTTCCAGCTGAAGGAAAACACCCCAAAGCTTCACCGTAGGTATGGTGTTATTTCGGTGAAGTGCAGCGTTGTTCTAGTGCCAAATATACCTTTTGGAATTATGTCCAGAAAGTTCAGCCTTGGTTTCTTCAGACCATACCATATTTTCATAATGACATCCCTCTGAGGCTTTGGAAGCTCTCTGCGGACCATGCTGGAAGACGTTGCTACGAGAATAGCTGAGCTTTGGGATTGGGAAAGCTGGGATTGATCAGAGGCACTTTGACTCCTGACTCCAGAGTAAACCTGGACACGGCCACATCCCGGTTATAAAAGGGCGTGCACATTATGCAACCACGTTATGTCAGTTTTTGTTTCATCATTGCGTTGTACAATTTATTAAAGGTGGAGAAAGTTGTTAAATGATTTATCTTGCTGTCATTTCTTTACATCACAAAAACCTGGCGTGTGTAGACTTTATATCCACTGTAGTTATTATGTTATATGAGTAGTTATTTGTATGTATTTATATTTATGCACATGTATACATGAATGTACCAATGGTTATTTGTATATACGTATAATTATGCACGTGCACATTCTTTTCTTTTCCTCTCTTCCCACAGTTTATATGCATTTGTAAAACTTGACTGCATGTAACGACTTTATATTGGTATAGTCAGATATGTACGAGCAGTTACAAATACTTCGATGTATATTGTGCGTGTGTCTTTTATACTTGTCTATGTTGCCCCTCCCCCCGCTTCTCCAGGGGTTAATAAAATATGGTTAGACTACCAGGAAACAGTCACACACACCTGTGCACACATCAAACAAAGCCTCTGTTGGAGATTAAATGGCTCTTGGGTTCTACCAAACTTGGTATTAACCATTGATATATGTGCAAACAAGGGGATAAACATGGTCCAGATGTGACTGGGCAGACTGGTTTTGGCCCAGCGTGGTCCACAGGTGAGGCCTACTCTGGACCCTCTGCAGGAAAAAAGACAAAAGAAGGGGTCCAAGCATCTCTGTCAGTTAAATAGTTGAAATTTGTGATACTGTTTGAGGAGGAGAGCGAAAGTTTCAAACTTGCTCGAATGAAACTTCATCCAAATAAGAAACAAAACGAAACTAAGAAACCTTTTAACAGTGGAAGACTGAACCTCCTGAGCCGTCCAGCGGGGTTAAACTGGGCTGCTCGAACAATCTCTCCCAACTTCTTTAAAATGATCCAGGCTTCAGACATTTCTCTTCATCCTCGTTACACTTCTTTTCTAGACTGCAATCTGCCTTCATCCACAGTCCACTTTTGATTCTCGCTTGAACCTTTCATACAGATCGTCTTCCTAATCTGATCCGATCCTCATTAGCATCGTTCTCAGCACTGCTTTAAAGGTTTTTGCAACTTTTTTTTTTTTTTTTTAAATCTCTTGGCCTTCCCTCAGATTCACGCTGCTTTTCTTTAAAGTTAACCATACAACTTTGGTTATTTGCATCAGTTTTAGATCCTCCAACTTATCCAAAGTCTTTTTCTATATTTTCATACTAGGTTTCGGTTTGAAAAGCTCTACCTTTCCTCTCCTCGTCTCCTCTTTTTCACTTTAAACTTTTTCAAGTTTAAGCAGATCCATCTAGATTATCTGTTTATTTGAGTTTTTAATAAATGTTCTTTAAATGAACCCGTCGTGATGTTTCTTTGACCCACAGTCCAAGTTAGATCTCCGTTCCGGTGAGAGCTGGCGACATACAGACGCATCTTCCTCAGTGTAAAAAGGTGGTGTCCCGGACTTTTTATCATTTATCAACATCTACAATCAAGATCTGCCGTCTGCACTGTAAATACAGAAGGTTTTCAGCTAAATTAAACCCACGTGTAACATTCAGCAACAGCAAAGGCACCTCAGACGGCCCGGAAACATCTAAACCATGTCTCAGACCAGTTAAATCAAGATAAACCTGGATCGCAATGATGGAAGAGAGAAGTCGAAGACGGAAAGGAACAACTCTAGATCCAACATGACCCGTCACCTGCCCAGCTGAAGCAACAGATGCGGCCGCCGCGGCCGCCGCCGCGGCCGCCGCGGCCACCGCCGCCGGTCTGGGACAGGGTCCATCTGAACAGATCAATCTTCATGACTGAGAAAATCACAGCTTTAGACACATTAATAAAAACACAGACGCGGTAATTTGGCATAAGTACACATTTTTATTGAGATTTCCTTTAACATACTTCTGGCTTGTCCCATCATGAAAACATTAAAAGCCAGTGACCCATCAACGGACTATATCAAGATAAAAACACGGTTGCTGCTTTGGACAAACGTAGTCAGAGGTCGGAACCCTGTGGAGGTTTTAACTTCCTGCCCCTCGGTTTAACTCTGCACATTTAACCCCTAAAGAACTTTAAATCTTAACAAATAACCCTGCAACACCCTTTCTACTAATAAATCAAATAAAAGCTGAGGGATGAACTCGGGTGGAGCTCGGTCATCTGTGATTTATAAACATCCAGCGTGCACGAGACCGCGGCGGAACGCTGGCCAGATGACACATCACAGAGGTGGGACAAGCGTCAATATCACGATATAAAACGTAAACTGATAAAATTCACATCGTTTAGCTCCTTTATGTGTGACAAGTCTTTACACGTCTATTTCAGCGGTTTCCATCCCAACACGAGGCTTACGCGCCGCTCTGGCGCCGGAGGCGGAAGCAGGCGGCCGACGCGCTTCAGCCGAGTTTCCCTTTAAACATTTTATAGTTGACACACTTGGTGTCGGCAGCAAACCAGAGTCCAGATGTGAGAGGTTCAACTCATAGATGCTGCTGAAGAGCAAGCAAAGAGAATCATTTACACCAATGACCAAAAGCGAAAGCTGAACCGAAACAAAGCAAGCTGAGTATACGAGCAGATATGTGAAATATCACAAAAGCTCCATGTGAGGGGCTCAGATGAAAAGCTTTAAATATTACACCAGCCCATAAAAAATATCCACTCAAACACGTGGCTCCTCTGGAAACCCGCGTCTACTTAAAACATGTTAAAAAACAAACCTCAGAGTAAGAAAACATGCTGCTGATAGAAACACCACAAACAGTCGGGACTTGAATTTTCGCCCTCGTTTCACATCTGTTGCTTCACAACATGAACGATAATCTTTAATCCAGCAGCAGCAGCAGCAGAAATGTAAACAACACACTGAGGGGTGGAGCTCGAGCAAACCGGGGCGGGGATTGGCTGAGGGCGTTCACGGCCACATGGTGGGAGGGGCGTGGTCAGCTGACTGCTGTAGGCTGGAGGACGGTTGTGGCGGGACGTCGGCGTCTTACCTGGAGGACAGGTCGCAGGTACACGTTAAAGGAAGCAAGTCAACACAAAAACTTTCAATTACACAAACTTATTTTCCACTTCTGATCTAAGGTTGGGATGGAATCAACAATTCAAATACAAGGAAAACGTGGAGACACTTTGGAAGATCGCACGACCCCAAGATATTCATGTTTTCAGCATCGATTTCATTTCATTTGTCAACTTCTGCTCTGACTCAGTTGGCATTTCATTCTGCTGCAGAGGAAATGACGCTGAAGTGCTTGAATGGCGTTTGTGGGTGTGGTTGAGCCAGTTGGATCAGGGACGGGTCTCCATGCGGAGACGCCTGAGGGATTGGAGATGAGTGTTCAGATTAGGTTTGTGTCCTGGTCCTTTACAAACCTAAACTCCTCCAGGCTGCGTGAACTGTCAGTCCTGAACTACTGAATTATTAGACGTGAGGAACATTTTTATATCAAGTTGAAAAACATCTGAGCACCTTTCCTTTCTCAGATACGTCTTTTGTACTAAAACATCTTTACTTCCACATATGTGAAATGCAAAACTGGATGCATGAAAGGAAGCTGATGTGACAATAAGCATGAAATGTCTTGGGTTCATACGAAATGTAAGAATGATCATTTTATTTTCCACGTCTTCCCAACTGTTCGGAGAATTTTTGGTTCCGCCAGGCTTGTAAAGTGAAGCTTTGCGTCACTCTCTTAGCGAGAGGGTTCGTACTTGGTGGGGACGGTGGGCGATCCGGAGCGGTGGAAGTGGATGTTCTGCCACTTGCCGTCGCGGCGATGCCAGATGCGCGTCTCCTCTGACTGCATGGTTCGAGGCATGCCGCTGCTGTCGATGTACTGCGTGAGGCGGATGTAGGCGATGCACGCCGCCTCGTCTCCGATCAGGTGGACGTGAGGGTTCAGCAGGATGGTGTGGATGGGCAGCTTCCCCTTAGACAGCGCTGAAGAAGAACGAGACACGGTCAACATCCTCCAAGAGTACTTCTGACAGAAGCTCCCCAAAAACACTAAATCATTCAGAGTGATTAAAGAGAGGAGTTTTTACTTATTTATCAACAACACCACACAGTACAAACATCTAAAATAATTTTTTTAGTAATTACAATTAGATAAGAACTAGAAAAATGAAGCCACAAATAAAAAACAAAAAAAAAGGTACAAAATGAAAATGAAAATAGTTCATTTTATCTGCAATTCTATTTTGTTTGAGTTAGTTTTTCTTTGTTAATTGGAGTTTTTATGTAGTTCAGTTGCCAGGATCATTTTTCAGTCTTAGTTTTCATTAGGAATAAATCAGATTTTTACCATTCTCAAAGTAGAAGCGGTGGAAGTCGGTGCCCTCCACCAAGTTGCCCAAAGCCTCAGGTTCAAAGGACGTGAGTCCAGGATCACATATCTTCCTGGAATACAGCAAAGGGCGTCATATTAGAACCCTGCAGAGACGGTTGAAACGCCACAGAAACGCGTCCTTCGTGACTTTATGGTCGAGGCTGGCTGAACGTACGTGTAGGCCTCGAAGTCCCCGTTGTTGATGGCCTCGATCAGCTGCTCCGTCACCTTAATGATCTCCTGCTTACGAGCTGCAGAACAGACACATGCACGGATCTGCTTTACTTGAATGGTAAACCCGGTATAATCGATAGAAATGTGAGAATTGTGTTGAAGATGTGGAAGTCCAAGACCACACTGATCCAACAATCTGACGATTAATGCCTACAGACTGAACATCATGCCGTTGATTTGCCACACGGAGATGGATGAAGGTGAGAGGGATAAATGCCATGACCCGGAAAGGTGAAGACGTGAAGGTCAACAGACTCCCACACGGATGGGAATCAGTTTCCCTTCACAGCCGCCAGTCCGGTCCCGTTTCCAGCTCAATGAACTGGGACAAGCACTGCTGGGTAAAACGCGCTTCCGCCTTAACCCCGTTGATCTGCTGCGCCCACATCGTCCCCTTCAGCCACGATGTCCGACTCCACAGCAGCTTGTGAGTTAAACTAGACATTCACGCCACCGGCTGACAGTTTTGGAGCCGCCCGTCTTCACATCCCTGAAGCCTAAAACAGTTTAGCGTTCTTCTCACCAGGCATGGTTCGTGACGTCGGATGCGTGTGCTCCGATCCCTGCGGCGGTCAGTGGCCAGATTTACACCTTGCTGATGTTGACTCGTTGACTCGTGTTTAGTCATAATCGTGGATGTCGTGGATCTGAGGCCGTGCAAACCGGTGCGGCTGCATAAACCTGAACTTAACTAACTTAACCCCGATAAGATGCGTGTCCCACCGAAGTCCTGCCTCCATCAGCCGTCAACTGTGGCGTCTCAGGCGTGGCTCAATCTGTTCAGGGAGGAAGTGGAAATGATCCATTGGTCCTATTCAAGAATGAGGTTAGTGAGGCGCCACACTCACTTCTCTTTCTTCTCTTCAGTTTTGAAGGAGACCTCATTTAATCTGCCGATTTTCCCAACTTTCTTACATTTGAACCTCAGGCAGATGGACGGAGAGCTCATTTCTAACTAATTATAGAGCTCACACTGCAGACCGCCTTCACACAAGAGGGTTAATGCACCAGAAACGTGTACATGCACGTGCACACAAGAACGCTGTCATTAGAAAAGCATGCGGCTGATTATGACGCCGCTACGATCAAAGGAAAAGACAAAACAGGTCAAAAAGGACTCGTGAACTTGTGGATAAGCAGCACTCTTGAAGAACCTGGAAAATCCTCCTTCAACCCAGAGAAGCGAATTCCGAGGCTCGCGTGGAAACGTGAGGTAAAACATTTGAAAAGATGGAGGATCTGCACTTCATTGTGGACTCCAGCCTTCAACGACCAAACCTTCTAGAAGTGAACAGCTGTCGCACCTTCGGCAGGGAGCCGTATCCCAACTGGAACTGGTCTGACCGGCGGAAGCTTACGCCGGCCTATGTCTCAAACATCTGGGTACGCCACGGCAGGAAGAGCACTAGAGGAGTCAGTCACAGGCGCTGGGATCTGCGGTTGCTCCTTCACGGAGCCACGACACTGTCAGGTCTGATCACGCTCCGGTGGAGCTTCACCTCAGTGTTCGTAGAAGTGGTACAAGCATGTTCTAGATGTGAATATCTCCACTTCCTAGCAGCTACTTCTGTGAAATGACACTTACACCGGGAGTCGCTCGGGCCCTGACTGAGCAGGGGCACGCTGTGCTGGGGGCCAGCGCCCTGCGGGGGCGTGTTATGGGGGCTGCAGTGGCATGTGGCGGTGTGGTCAGAGCAAAAAACCAAGGAGGAAGACGTGACGAACAGGAGCACGTAGGCAGCCATCAGTGCCCACAGGAGGTACTGGTTGCACTCCTCACCGCTGGGCCAAATGCTTGGGGAATACCAGCAGGACGAGGAGGAGGAGGAGGAGGAGGAGGAGGCTGAGTGTGGGGGGGTGAGGGAGGGGGAGGGGGAGGGGGGCCGCTGAGTGGCTGAGTGGCGCAAGTGTCTAAGGTGGTAAATCTGGTGACTGGAGCAGGGGGAGCGCGCTGCGATGAAGGGGCGGAGACATCGGTCGGGTTGGAGGACGGTAGGAAATGAGAGGGACATGCAGCAGGAGTGACGAGACAAAACGAGATGGAGAAAAGGTCAACAGAAGATGAAATATACACACAAACTGTGCAGGAAAGTACAATTTCTTCAAAGCTCTGTGCGAGAACAAATGACAGGGCACGAAGAGCGACGTGGACGTGGCAGAGGACCAGCCATGACTCGTGTGAAGATGACTGGTCAGAGGCTCACGCCTCACGGACGCGAGCTGGACCGGGAACGCCGTCAAACACCTGACTCAAGAAAAAAACTTTACGCTGTATTAGTTCAGCGGCAGCTGCAGGGAACCTTCGTAACGACTTGGTATTAGTGTCTCAACGACACACGAGAGAGAAAACTGATCCAGAGTTTAACCGAGCAGTAAAGCAGCACGCTGACCGAGTCAAACGATGAGTCACCGCTACTCGTGGAGCAGGTCGTGTCGACCCCGAGTTCGTGTCGACCCCGAGGTCGTGTCCGTCCCCGCGGTCCTGTCGACCCCGCGGTCCTGTCGACCCAGAGGTCGTGTCGACCCAGAGGTCGTGTCGACCCAGAGGTCGTGTCCGTCCCCGAGGTCGTGTCCGTCCCCGCGGTCCTGTCGACCCCGCGGTCCTGTCGACCCAGAGGTCGTGTCGACCCCGAGGTCGTAGTCGTCCCCGAGGTCGTAGTCGACCCCGAGGTCGTGTCCGTCCCCGCGGTCCTGTCGACCCCGCGGTCCTGTCGACCCCGAGGTCGTGTCGACCCAGAGGTCGTGTCGACCCAGAGGTCGTGTCCGTACCCGAGGTCGTGTCCGTCCCCGCGGTCCTGTCGACCCCGCGGTCCTGTCGACCCAGAGGTCGTGTCGACCCCGAGGTCGTAGTCGACCCCGAGGTCGTGTCCGTCCCCGCGGTCCTGTCGACCCCGCGGTCCTGTCGACCCCGAGGTCGTGTCGACCCCGAGGTCGTGTCCGTCCCCGCGGTCCTGTCGACCCCGCGGTCGTGTCGACCCCGAGGTCGTGTCGACCCCGAGGTCGTAGTCGACCCCGAGGTCGTAGTCGACCCCGAGGTCGCGTCGTCCTTGAGGTCGCGTCGTCCTTGAGGTCGCGTCGTCCCCGAGGTCGTAGTCGTCCCCGAGGTCGTAGTCGTCCCCGAGGTCGTAGTCGTCCCCGAGGTCGTAGTCGTCCCCGAGGTTGTGTTGATCCCGAGGTCGTAGTCGTCCCCGAGGTTGTGTTGATCCCGAGGTCGCGTCGTCCCCGAGGTTGCGTCGTCCTTGAGGTCGCGTCGTCCCCGAGGTCGTGTCGTCCCTGAGGTCGCGTCGTCCCCAAGGTCGTAGTCGTGTCGTCCTTGAGGTCGCGTCGTCCTTGAGGTCGCGTCGTCCTTGAGGTCGCGTCGACCCCGAGGTCGTAGTCGTCCCCGAGGTCGTAGTCGTCCCCGAGGTCGTGTCGACCCCGAGGTCGTGTCGACCCCGCGGTCCTGTCGACCCCGCGGTCCTGTCGACCCCGCGGTCGTGTTGTCGGTCTGCAGTTTCCTACCTCGCACATCCTCATCCTCGATGGTGGTGTTGGCGCTCTCGCTGGACTCCTGTCAAAGCAAAGAAAAAAGACAAATGAAGGACTGCGCAGTAACCTGCCAACGATGGCGGACCTCCGACCGTCGTGTACCCGAGGACATGTCGGGCCGCTACGTCAGCCACGGGCGGTGGGATTATTGATCAACCTTGTGATCAAACTTGTATTTGGTTTGTTTGTTTGTTGGTCAGAGATCTGAGAAAACACAACAAAGTCCTCCGGAGCTGCTCCTCCCGGACTGAACACATGAAGTCTGAACACGTTCACATTTCTGGACTGAAAGTAGAGTTTACAATTACAAGTTTACAATATGATCAAGAAAAAGCAAGAATATTTGTGAACCCTCTGGATTCCAGCAGTAATTTGATGTAAAATGTGATTTGCAGTATCTCCAGTATCTCTGGATCTTCTCGTACGGTGTGCCGCAGAAGGTTTTGATCTTTGAACAGTTCTTTCCCGTGTTGATGTCACGCTGGTCCTTCTGCTGCACCGTTAAGGTCTGGACTCTGACTCGGCCAGTCCAGCAGCAGGACCTTCTTCTTCTGAATCAGTTTTGTGGTGGACTTCCTTCCACGTCTCGGGTCACCTATCTTCTGGTCCTCCAGGCCTGCTGCCCTGCACATCTTAGATGTTTTCCTGCTACACAGATGATTCAAATAAACTGATATTCATCTATTTGGCATGAAGATCTGCACGGGTCCGCTCATGACCCATCCTTTTGATTCAGGTGTGCTGGAGCATGGAAACATCTAACACAGCTGCCAGTGGACCTCAAGGTCTACGATGATGGAGGATGTTTGGAATTTTGAAAAAAAATATTCCCCTCAATGATGTAAAGTGCCTCAAACCCAGAGGCAGGGATGCAACCCCCTCACTATGACCCTCCCGCCACCGTACTTCACCAACTGGAATGACATTTTGATGCTGGTGAGCTGCACACTTCCCCAAGCAACTCAACTTTTGTTTCACAAGTTGCTCTTTGACAAATTTCTTCATCCTCCTCCCATCCGCTCCTCCCACCCGCTCCTTCCACACGCTCCTCCGTCCCGCTCCTCCCACCCGCTCCTCCCACATGCTCCTCCGTCCCGCTCCTCCCACACGCTCCTCCCACACGCTCCTCCCACACGGTCCTCCCACACGGTCCTCCGTCCCGGTCCTTCCACACGCTCCTTCGTCCCGCTCCTCCCACACGCTCCTCCTCCCCGGTCCTTCCACACGCTCCTTCGTCCAGCTCCTCCGTCCCGCTCCTCCCACACGCTCCTCCTCCCCGGTCCTTCCACACGCTCCTCCGTCCCGCTCCTCCCACCCGCTCCTCCCACCCGCTCCTTTCACCCGCTCCTTCCACCCGCTCCTCCCACCCGCTCCTCCCACCCGCTCCTTTCACCCGCTCCTTCCACCCGCTCCTCCGTCCCGCTCCTCCTCCCCGGTCCTTCCACACGCTCCTCCGTCCCGCTCCTCCCACACGCTCCTCCCACACGCTCCTCCCACACGCTCCTCCCACACGGTCCTCCGTCCCGGTCCTTCCACACGCTCCTCCGTCCCGGTCCTTCGTCCAGCTCCTCCGTCCCGCTCCTCCCACACGCTCCTCCCACACGCTCCTCCTCCCCGGTCCTTCCACACGCTCCTCCGTCCCGCTCCTCCCACCCGCTCCTCCCACCCGCTCCTTTCACCCGCTCCTCCCACCCGCTCCTCCCACCCGCTCCTTTCACCCGCTCCTTCCACCCGCTCCTCCGTCCCGCTCCTCCTCCCCGGTCCTTCCACACGCTCCTCCGTCCCGCTCCTCCCACCCGCTCCTCCCACACGCTCCTCCCACACGCTCCTCCCACACGGTCCTCCGTCCCGGTCCTTCCACACGCTCCTCCGTCCCGGTCCTTCGTCCAGCTCCTCCGTCCCGCTCCTCCCACACGCTCCTCCCACACGCTCCTCCTCCCCGGTCCTTCCACACGCTCCTCCGTCCCGCTCCTCCCACCCGCTCCTCCGTCCCGCTCCTCCTCCCCGGTCCTTCCACACGCTCCTCCGTCCCGCTCCTCCCACACGCTCCTTCGTCCCGCTCCTCCGTCCCGCTCCTTCGTCCCGCTCCTCCGTCCCGCTCCTCCCACCCGCTCCTCCGTCCCGCTCCTCCCACACGCTCCTCCCACCCGCTCCTCCGTCCCGCTCCTCCGTCCCGCTCCTCCCACCCGCTCCTCCCACCCGCTCCTCCGTCCCGCTCCTCCCACCCGCTCCTCCGTCCCGGTCCTTCCACACGCTCCTCCGTCCCGGTCCTTCGTCCAGCTCCTCCGTCCCGGTCCTTCGTCCAGCTCCTCCGTCCCGCTCCTCCCACCCGCTCCTCCTCCCCGGTCCTTCCACACGCTCCTCCGTCCCGCTCCTCCCACACGCTCCTCCCACACGGTCCTCCCACACGGTCCTCCGTCCCGGTCCTTCCACACGCTCCTCCGTCCCGGTCCTTCCACACGCTCCTCCGTCCCGGTCCTTCGTCCAGCTCCTCCGTCCCGGTCCTTCGTCCAGCTCCTCCGTCCCGCTCCTCCCACACGCTCCTCCCACACGCTCCTCCTCCCCGGTCCTTCCACATGCTCCTCCGTCCCGCTCCTCCGTCCCGCTCCTCCCACCCGCTCCTCCGTCCCGGTCCTCCTCCCCGGTCCTCCTCCCCGGTCCTCCTCCCCGGTCCTCCCACCCGCTCCTCCCACCCGCTCCTCCGTCCCGGTCCTCCTCCCCGGTCCTCCTCCCCGGTCCTTCCACCCGCTCCTCCGTCCCGGTCCTCCTCCCCGGTCCTCCTCCCCGCTCCTCCCACCCGCTCCTTCTTCCAGCTCATTCAGTGACGTACGTACGGTGAACTCCACTACTGTCTCTGTTCATAGACGCATTGCAAATGTTTTCCAGCTTAAGAACTATTGTGGTGACTTAGATGAAGGTCAGATCACATTTTATGGCAAATTAATGCTCAACACCACCAGTTAATTCCAAGGAGTTCACATGTTCTCCTCCATCTGTATAAATGTTTGTGAAGAAAAGAACTTGGATGTTCGGGAAGCTCGGAGCATCTCTCACGTTCTCCGTCGTCACCTGAATGTTCGGTTCTACATACACTACCTGTGGAACAGCGCGCACCGCTGCTGGATTTAGGACACAGGAAGCAGGATGAGACTGCAGACGTAACAGCTGCACATCACCTTCATGTCTACACAAGACTGACTACGCACAGGAACACTTGCTGTAAGCCACACTACGACCTACGACACAATCATGTAGCACTGAGAGGCACGAAGCATAAATACGAGCATGCACGCCATCGCATGGATCGTACACGACCGTGTATATCCATATGTCTGCAAAAACAAAGCATCAAGACATGGTAGATGGACAGGCTGCGCTGACGAGGATTAGACTTGAAACACTTTTGGTTTCCAAGTCATCACATGATCTTTTCTTTATTCCAAGAACATGCTTTTATCCTTTCATTTCTGCAGCTGTGAAATGCATGTTATAATGATGGCGCTTCACACGCTGAATTAAGAGCTCTGGCACGGAAATAAAACAAACGCGAGGAGAAGAGCACCACATCATAGATGTAGATGACTGGAAGACGTGCATGCATGTGGATGTGGATCACAGATGGCATTCAGGTTTAGGAGAACCACTGGGACGTAAACATCAGCAGCAGAAGCAACATTAAGCTCTACTCTAACGGCGAACGTGTCAGCAGCAGACTCCAGCTGCAGACTCCAGCTGCAGACCAGCGTCTGCTCTGCCGTGTACCTTGTTTCCATCAGCTGGGTTGTGGATAACAGTGGTCTGAGGCTCCTGATTTCAGAGGACCAACAGGAGAAGACAGAAGACGATGCAAATTCCAAGTGTGTTAGGAGGTAAGATTGACAGAGAAGTATTAAGCAGTGAAGGAGTTGGAACAATTACTGTCTGGAGAAAGCAGGGAGTTGTTGAATCCACAATCAGCACAGCACTGTTACACACAGATGACAGGACAGTGAAGCCTGGGGATAATCTGAAAACATGAAGGTCTTAATCACAGATGGTCAGGTTTTACTGAGCTCTGGCCACAAGAAAGAAACAAAAACAGAGGAGACATCTCAGTCGACTATCTGTAAACAAGCACCACACCTTCCTGACAATCAGCTGCACAACACAAACACCGTCAAGAGATCAACACACACTGGTTCCCACACAAACACGCCGAACGCCCCAGGAAGACTAAAAAGTAAATTAATAAAGCTAGATCACAGAACAAATGCCACCGCAGAGCTCTTTGCTGTACATCGGTGCTGTATCTTCATTCCCACTTACATCAGGACTAACATAAGGCCAGTTTGATTAAAAACCCCCGAAGCTGGATTTGTTTAACTTTACAAGTAAAGAAAAACCATTAAATTATGAAAATCTCCAATCATCATAATCATCCCAGTTACCTTTTTTATGAACTAACCTAAACTATCAGGATTAATTCACAACTCAGGTCCACTAAAGCTGAAAACAATAGTTTGGTTTGTGTTTACGCTGCCTTTCAGCACTGGACAGCGCAAAACCCAGCACGACGAATACGGAAAAGGTTCAAATGTGACTGGATAGGTTTAATATAATAATGATGGGAAAGAGCTCACTGGACTGAATTATATGGATCAATATATGGTTTAATGGTAGCTAAATATTTACACACATTTTGTGTACAAAAATTCAGTCTTGATGAATCCAACACTATATTGTAACGGGTAAAGTACCGGTTTACATCAGCAGGGGGCGCAGGTGTGCCTTTGGACCGAAGGTTTGGCCAAACTGAAATGACGGTTTTAATCTTCTGTTAAGTAACAAACCAGTTCAACTTGATTTCTAACCTTAAGAATAAGCAATGATGGGATTCCAAAAGGTGTAAAGAAGTAGCTTCTTCAGCTTAAAGATACAGTCTGGAATAAGTCAGGTTTAAACCCCGACTTACCAGGATAAGTTACAGTTAGCCTGGAATGGCTGGATGTAACATTCCAGCCATTCCAGCCTTCATCAACAACAGAGGGGGGTGTAGCCCATGTACAGCAACGCAACACAGCCATCCTGAAACGTGCGTGGACCGCTCATGTTGCACAACCATTAGAGAAGCTCAATGAATCAACATCAACAAAGACGGATGTCGCTGGACATGATTGGAGACAGACGGTCATGCAAGCGCCCACACAGGCAGCGAGGAAGCACACAGAGTACCAGAGAAGGAGTGGGGACAGGCTCTTTGGGGCTGCTGACCACATTAGCCTTGTTGTTGATCTGCAGGGACACAGTGGACAGACAGGCAGACAGACGGACAGGGCAGAAGTGACAAGGCTTAGTGTCCAAACATTCGCTCTCCAGGCAGCTGCTGTGGAGGAAAAGGGGAACATTGGGCTTGTTCACATAACAGCAACAAGCATCACCAGACGTCTTTAGACCGTCCAGCACACATCATCTGGGCTCCAGGTCAGCCAATTCAAAAAATCCCTTTTAATGGAACCACAAACTCATCAAATGTATGGAACAGTTAACGAATCAAGCCTTCTCAAACCAAGTTGATCCCTCTGTTAAACTGACGAGTGCCCCCAATAACCGACATCCAAACACAGATGGGGAGACATTCTTCTGAGCCAGTAGGAGCCTGCAAACACCTCTAGACAGAAATGTCCCTCTGTACCCGGAGGCAGAGCGATGCTGCACATCATCCAGATGTGCAACCTCATCACCACTCAGTTGCTTTTTAAATCCACGGATGTTTTCATCATCAGGGTCATGATGTACGCATCAGTCCAGAACCAAGAAGCACCATCTGTTTCCATTTCCTGCCTGACCGCACAAGAGGAGTCTGAATCCATCTCTGACCGCACGACTTCACTTTACTCACTCACAAGAGTTTTTTATGGAGAGACCAACACAAAGCTGCCACAACTGTCTACAACTACATAAAGACGTAACTCTCCTTCAGTCGACACAACTATGATTAAAAAAAATAGTGCAATGCTCATTAAATCAACATTTAAAGTTAAAGTTAAAGTTAAGTGAGCAGAACCAGAGGTAGACCTTTACAATGAAACCGCAGTCGCCTCCAGATCCCGTCACAAAACCGTACTCGTCTCCGGAACCCGTCACAAAACCGTATTCGTCTCCGGATCCCGTCACAAAACCGTACTCGTCTCCGGAACCCGTCACAAAACCGTATTCGTCTCCGGATCCCGTCACAAAACCGTACTCGTCTCCAGAACCCGTCACAAAACCGTACTCGTCTCCAGATCCGGCCACAAAACCGTACTCGTCTCCGGATCCCGTCACAAAACCGTACTCGTCTCCAGATCCCGTCACAAAACCGTACTCGTCTCCGGATCCCCTCACAAAACCGTACTCGTCTCCGGATCCCCTCACAAAACCGTACTCGTCTCCGGATCCCGTCACAAAACCGTACTCGTCTCCGGATCCCCTCACAAAACCGTACTCGTCTCCGGATCCCCTCACAAAACCGTACTCGTCTCCAGATCCCGTCACAAAACCGTACTCGTCTCCGGATCCCGTCACAAAACCGTACTCGTCTCCAGAACCCGTCACAAAACCGTACTCGTCTCCGGATCCCGTCACAAAACCGTACTCGTCTCCAGATCCGGCCACAAAACCGTACTCGTCTCCGGATTGCACCGTTACCCGTACTTAACTCCAACAATAATCATCTCCAGATCTCGCCATGAAACCATAGTGGTCTCCAGATCTATAGACAGATGATGTATGTGCCACCTCAAACAAGAAAAAGATCCAGGTGAAACTGATAAAACGCTGATGAAGTGACTCGTTGACTGAACGTCCAAGTAAGATTTCATTGAATAAAGATTCATGTGACCACACATTCCCGTTACGTGATGGTCCATCCCAGACATGTCAACGCCGCCTCTACAGCTGAAACGAAGCCCCTCTTTTACACCGTAAAGCTTGAGGGGCATTTGTAACTCTGGTCCACAGCGGTTCCCATGGTTCCCACATGTGGTTCTAGCAGCTGCTGACTGATGACGGTTCTTGATTCAGGGTCGTCTGAGGGACGACAGACTTTCAGTGTCCTTATCAGGCTCAACTTCCTCCAGATACTTCGGATGTTTAATATAATTCAGACTTCTCCCAATCTTTTTTGAAGGAACATAGTTTATAAATATTTCCATGATTCGAGCACAAATATCTTAAAGTGGAGATAATCGGTCTTTACTCTTCAACAAAAACAGGAAACATGTTGGGTCCGAACTGTCTGCAAAGAAATACGAGTCAAAGTAAATGTATTTTATTTTAACTGCTATTTTTCCAAATCATTGCTTTCGGAATTGGAGGTTTCATTTGGGTTCAATAACTGTACAAGGAATTGATCTGATGGTAAAGCAGAGGAGGGAGTTCAGGTGTGGCTCATCAGCTCCATGAACAGGCGTGAAATTAAACATCAGATTCAGGAGCAGACCGCGTGTGCGTGCACGTACATGCACACGCATGCGCTCCTCCTCTGATGACAACCAGGCGGAGACCAACAGAAACGACGCTGATAATCAGCCCTGAGCTGCACTTTGAGCATCAGTCATCGTTTCCTCGGCTCTGACGGCAGACGCTCTTCTCCCAGATACTCTGTTGCTGGTAAAAACAAAATAAATAACTCTTTTCTAACCAGCCAAAGAAACTATTTTAACTGGAAAAAACCCCAACAATCTATTTTTAATCCAGATCCTTGACAATGCATCATTATTCAAAGAACAACACAGCAGGGTGGAATAAAATAGTATGAAAACCGACAGAAGACCAGCAAACATATGGAAGAAAGGAACGAGAGTGAAGACGGAGTGAAGGTGAACTTACTTTGACACCATCTGGTTTTTTGTTCAGCAGACTCTTGGCTGCTGTAGAGACAAAGATAACAATGCCAGGGAATCAGTGGCCAGCTGGATTTAACAAGCGCACGCACACACATGCACACGCACGCACGCACGCACACAGACACATGCACACACACACACGCACGCACACGCACGGCAGGTTTATTCAAGGCAGGCCAATTACCATCTGCCTCAAAGTGGGCCCTGCTAGAATTGGAAGTGGAGGAGAAAAATGCAAATCAAGTGAGGAGTTGAAACAAGACTCAGGATCATTAGTGTGGAATCTTTCACATGCTTTTATTGTCTGAAACCAAAGAGCCCAGTTTCAGGAGACGCGAGGCGAGCAGCAATCACGTGACTGCTGATCGTTTCTTCAGGTTTTTGTGGTCCACGAAGGAGCACCAGATCTTCAGCTGACATGCAGGGGCAGACAGACACGGAGAGGATGACCGGGGAGGAAACGGGAGGTTTGTGCATCCGCACAGCAGTGGAGGGGTATCAGAGCACAGACGTGTGCAGATGTGACAGAAGCTTTGCAGTGACCTGTCATCTGGTGGCCATATTAGAGGAACCAAGACAAACAACCACATTCAGGCAGCAGCCAGGTCTCCTGCTGCCCCTCCGAGCATCTTCTCCCTGGTTCAAGTCAGACCTGATCCTCACTGCAACAACCACGCTATGTTAAAGGTCACTTAAACCATCTTCGTTCCTCGCGCTGATGCCCGGCGCGAACATCAGCAGGTCTTCTTCACCGTGACTACACGTTTACGTGCACTGAAATGTTGCCACGTGATTGGCTGACCAGATGTTCGCATCAGTACGCAACAATCCCTAACGCCGTTCTTACTACAGGATCATTCACGTAGGTAGAGGTGCAGTAAGTCATCCTTCACAGATGGAATATTAAACTGCCATCTGTGATCATGACACGCCTCTGATCCAAACTAGTCCAAACTAGGATGTAAAGAAAGTTCATGTAATTCCCATGTCTGCCACCGGGGTGCAGCAACTACCCACCAGGAGGTTCGGCCCTCCTGCGTCATCTCGCCGGAGAAAAGGACCCCTCCTGACGACAGGAGCCTCGTCGTGAGCCTGGACCCGTGACAACGTGGACCGCTGGAGTCCAGTCCACGTGAGCGCGCCTGATTGTGGACCGCGGAGCGACTGCTCACAGGTTTGTGCACACATGGAAAAAATGTTTCCTCGTGTGAAGAGACATCCTGACACAGTATATTGCAGTTTGCAATAAGACGTCAGCGGGAGGGATTTCAACGTGGTCAGTATCTGATCACTAAAGGACCAGCCAGACCTGGAGAAGCTTCCGGCAGCTTCTCTGCTCCACCTGTCTGGATCAAACTCCCAGAAAGACTCAGGTCAGCTGAAACTCTAAATCCAGGTTGGAGACCTGCTCTCATAATAAAGACACAGATCCACACTGTTGTACTTTTAAACTTAAGTTTCAAGACCTACTGACACTTCAACCACTGATTTTATCTATACTTCTTTTTTTCCTCATCATATACTTCCTTTTTTATTTATGTGACTTTTTAATGTTTCTGTAAAACCTTGTTGTTGAATTGTGCTGTACAGATAAATTTGCCTAGCCTTGCCTTGCCTAGCCTTGCCTAGCCTTGCCTTGCCTAGCCTTGCCTAGCCTTGCCTTGCCCAGCCTTGCCTAGCCTTGCCTAGCCTTGCCTAGCCTTGCCTAGCCTTGCCTAGCCTTGCCTAGCCTAGACTAGCCTTGCCTAGCCTTGCCTTGCCTTGCCTAGCCCAGCCTTGCCTAGCCTTGCCTAGCCTAGCCTTGCCCAGCCTTGCCTTGCCTAGCCTTGCCCAGCCTTGCCTTGCCCAGCCTTGCCTTGCCCAGCCTTGCCTTGCCTTGCCTTGCCTAGCCTTGCCCAGCCTTGCCTAGCCTTGCCTAAAAAGCAGCATCGGTGCACCGATGTGGTTTCGGTTTGTCCACCTGATGATTTACTGGCCTGCACATCACTGATACACAATAAAAGTTCATTATTCTGCAATGCAGAACGATTTGGTGACAAGCAAACTTCTCTTTTCCTCTAATACGGCAAATAAGATGACAATGTCACACGAAAGCTCGAGACTGATTAAAATGACATGCCTTAAAAAAATAAAATCAAGCCCATCTGTGTGGTTTAACGCTGCAAAGAAGCTCCTGCAGTGTTGAGGACTCTTACCTTACAGGTACGTTACCGGACAAGAGAGGGAGGGAAGAAAAACAAAAGTACACTGAAGACTCGTACGGATATCCAACAGGTCAAGGATCAAAAATAAAGTCCACTAGAAACTCACAAGCAGGTTAATAGTTCCAACACACAGACAGACTGTTGGGATGATTAAACTGACTTCTGTCTTGAAACGGATCATTAAATAAATAAATAAAAAGGGGCATAAAGCCTTTAAGTGGGAGGTCTTTGTCACCGGCTCATAACTGTGAGGTACCTAGATATGAGCAAGAACCTGGGTGAGTCAGCTGTAGTGCCCCCTACTGGTTTTAAATGTGGTATTTGATTTCTGCGAGGCCTTGTGAATAGAAATATAAAGTTTTAAGAACAACAGTTATTTACATTTTTAAATATCAGCCTCTGGCATGTGATTGGCTGTTTGGAAAGTCATCCGTTTGGGACTGTAGGCGAAGACTGGTACCAAATGTCAGATTTTTATCTTAGTTGCTTGGTGGCGTATTAAAATGTTGTAGCATCACCTACTGGTGGAACGCCATGGTTTTTATTGCACTTCAGAAGAACATTTTAATCGATTGAGATCCGTCACAAGATACAAACCAAAGAATTTCTTTGGAAACAGCAAAAAGACTGTTTGGAGCCAACTTTGACACGGGTCGACCGATTAAAGATCTTTTAATGACCACAATCAGGGGACGAACTTTCCCAGATTTCATGAAAAGCCGTTGAATGGCCTCGCACCAGTTTGTCGTACGTTCAGTCAGTTTAAAAGCACCTGCAGACTAGACGCTGTGCATGTGTGGTCGGTGTAAGTCTGCACTGACAGCAGCTGAACACGGACGGGTGGAGCTCAGGGAGCTCCCACGGCCAGAGGAGCCGAGCCCAAAGGAAGAACCGTTCTGACGTGGGACGATGAGCCGCTATCATTCACTACAGTAGACTCAGTCCTACCTGAAAAGTTGCGAGTGGCGAGCATCGTAGTCAGGATGGCACCCTGAGGAGAAGAGAACGAGGACGTTTGTGCTGCTGAAGGACTGATGAGGAGATATTCAAGGTTTATGAGGAAGAAATAACCCTCTGACCTTGAGTTTCCTTCTGGCGTTGAACTTCTTGAGGCACTCCACCGTCTCCTGCCTGTGCATCATGGAGGCCACGGTGGAACGTTGCTGTGAAGAGAGCGTCAAAGGTTGAACCGTGCAGCTTTGAAAGGCTGCGTTGGCGAGGACAAAGAAACTGCTGAAGTGGTTCTTGTGACACGTACGCAGATCCAGGGGTGCTTGAGGGCGTCTGTGGCAGTGACTCTCTTGGCGGGGTTGATGGTCAGCATCTTGTTGATCAGGTCTTTGGCCTCTGGAGTCACCGTGTCCCACTCTGGAGAGGGAAACTGTCCGAGCAGAGACCGGTTAGTGTCAGTCTTCACCCGCTCCTTTACACTACAGTGCAATATGCAAGATTTAAACTCGAATGCCTACAAATTAACCAAATACGTCGACTGAATAGGAAAAAAGACTTTCGAAAGCTTCATGCGAGTGCCCACAGAGCCATCACAGAGTGAACGGATGGTCCTCGTCATCCTCGGTCCAGAGGAAAGACCTCCAGAGCTGATTTTCCACAGCGTGAAGATCCTGCCTGGTACCCACGATGAGCCTTCCTGAAGCCCAGAGAGGTCGATGATGCCTCTGGACATGGTTAATACAAGGCATCTGTTTTTACTTTTTCTTCTTTGAAGCGACACCAATGGTAAAAGATCACTTTCAAATCGATAGAAGGACCATTTGCTGGTTTTAGGAAGAGTCATTTAGCTCTCACGAGCTCCTGGTCCTGGACGTCGAGACAGACGGGACTAAGACGCTCCAGAGAGTAACGGAGGCAGAAGTGAAGGAGATAAAACGAGAGAATGATCGAGCACGAGAAAGTCTGAGTGTTTAAGCGACATCGTTTCTCTTCAGACTTGGAAAACACTCCCATCTATGGAAAATTCAGAATCCTCGATCAACCTAACCTGCATGTTTCTGGACTAGTGACGGTGCAACATGCACATCTGGACTGGACAGGAAGTAGACGGAGAACTCACATCATAAGCTCCAGCTTTGATCTGCTGGTAGAGTCTGTGCTGGTCCTCGTCCCAGAACGGAGGGTATCCCACCAGGAGGATGTAGAGGATCACACCTGCACATCACAACAACGCACACGCAAACGTTAGTGAAGTGTAAACGTCTGTAAAACACAGCAAACCAACATCCAGCTACGTCCACCCCATTAAAGATCGGTTAGGAGGTATTTCATGGTTATAAACAGCTGGTGGTGTCACCACAGTTCACTTTAGTGATCACAGAGAAGAGGGTGGAGCAGGAGGGTGGAGCAGGAGGGTGGAGCAGGATGGTGTAGTGAAGGCGGGTGGAGCAGGAGGATGGAGCAGGAGGGTGGAGCAGGAGAGTGTAGTGACGGCAGGTTGAGCAGGAGGGTGGAGCAGCAGGATGGAGCAGGAGGGTGGAGCAAGAGGATGGAGCAGGAGGGTGGAGCAGGAGGATGGAGCAGGAGGATGGAGCAGGAGGATGAAGCAGGAGGATGGAGCAGGAGAGTGGAGCAGGAGAATGTAGTGAAGGCGGGTGGAGCAGGAGGATGGAGCAGGAGGATGGAGCAAGAGGATGGAGCAGGAGGGTGGAGCAGGAGAATGTAGTGAAGGCGGGTGGAGCAGGAGGATGGAGCAGGATGGTGTAGTGAAGGCGGGTGGAGCAGGAGGATGGAGCAGGGTGGATAATCACTTTTTAATATGCAGATCAACATTTTTTTAATCTTTAAAACAAAAAACAGTCCTACCGCAGGCCCACATGTCCACAGGTTTGCCGTAAGGATCCTTCCTCAGCACCTCTGGAGACAAGTACCCTGGTGTACCAGCGAACCCTGGAACACAAACACCCAGTTTGCTCCGAGAAGGTCTGTTAAAAGTCTGTAAAAGCTCGTTAGGAACCAAATACTTCACAGTAGTTGAGGATCTGCGCTCTAGTAACGTTAACGAGCTGAGGTGGACGAGCTCCAAGAAAAGAAGACACCCTTCTGAGGGCGTCTGCAGACCACTTTTAGAACGCTCTGGGGACTACGATGAAACCCGTCCGGAACACACACTCAACTGGCTCCAGGAACACAAGGATTGTTCCTTGGTTCTACGGGCAACGGAAGGAGCCCAGATCAGATAGAAAACAGGAAAAATGTCTTAAAGAGGAACATTTGTCCACTTCATGAAAAATATTAGCTCTTTTTCCATTTGACCGCAGAAAAATGACTCATAAAAAGATAAGACTTGGGCTACAAGTGGTGCTACGGAGAAACGCATCTGCGGGTTGTAATATCAGAAGAACCTGGAGAACGCGACTGAAGACTGAAACGCAGCGCTGCGTGCTCGTGATCACTCGGAAAGGCAGGTACGAGTCCGTGACAGAGGACCGCCACTGCCTGATCCACCGAAGGAGAACCACGAGAAAGAAGATGTTCTTACCAAACCATGCCTGCTGGTCCCCCTGCACCTCTATGGCCAGGCCAAAGTCCGCCAGCTTCACGGCCGCCCCCTTCAACTTGCTGGCTAGAAGCAAATTCTCCGGCTTGGATTGAAGAAACAGAAACAAAGAACCGTCATCGTTGTGTCAGCACAGTGATGCAGATGTGAAGGAAACTGAGGTAGAGACGGGGGACTGGGTTGGGAACGCTGCCGAAACCACCGAAGGCTTGAGGACGGCCGCTGCGTCAAAAGCTGGATGAACGTCTACGGGGGAGGGGCATGTCGAAGACAAAACGCGTTAGTTCGCAGGTCAGCAGCATTCACGTGAGTGTAACACAATGCCAAGGAGGATCGACATCAGTAGAGAGAAGCTACTGCTGCTGGATATCAATCTGGGAGGAGATTTAAAGTCCACCTGAATAAAGCTGCCAACCTTTAAAAACCCAAGAGCTACATCTCAGCGCATGTTTGGACATATAACAGGACCTGAACTGCTTCCCCGAAATGTTTCTGAATGTCCTCAAACGAAGACGTTTCTCGTCTTCACAGGCCTGATACTCCTGAAGTTTGTCTGTGGCAACAGAAGAACCTACTTAAAGCTTGATTTAAAAGGCAATGAGAAGATCGCGGTCTCCGTTAGATGTTTAAGCCAAAAGAGCTTTTAGGAACAGGAAACGGTCATGTCTACTGACATCTGGACAAAACCATAAACTCCTCCAAACATCAACCAGGCCGCTGCTGCGCTTCAACGTAACCACCGGTCAGAGGCTTGTTATCCCACAACCCACCAAAACCAAACAACAAACCCTGGCATTCCTTATTCCGACATGGAGATCAGTTTTCAGAAAACCCTCGATTTGAGAAGGTTCCTTCTGAGACTCACAAGCGGGCTTCGCCGCCAGCAGATCATCTTCAGACGGAAGCCCCACTGGGACATGTAGTAAACTTTATGGTCCCAATCCAATTAAAATCAGTCCAATAAGTAGGGAAGCTGTCACCAGGGTCCATTCTTGACATGAGACTCTCCTCCCGGTGGCTGCGTGTGGAATCAGACGCAGAGGAAAGCTGGAACATTCTCCTCTGAACATGAATCGAAACCACATCCCACAACTTCCTCATAATGCTACTGCGACTTCCTCTTAGACTTGAGGTCATCTGCTTTTTCCACGCAGCCTTGAAGGACGACGAGGAGCTTTTCCAGCTTCTCAGAACAATAGATGACCCCACTTCCGCATGTCACGAGTCTCCACTCGGGAGAAAACGGACCGGCGGAAGAGTTGTCTTTACATTCACGTTCAGAAAACA
The DNA here is from genome assembly GCA_014839995.1 of Xenentodon cancila. Taxonomy (NCBI): domain Eukaryota; kingdom Metazoa; phylum Chordata; class Actinopteri; order Beloniformes; family Belonidae; genus Xenentodon; species Xenentodon cancila. The sequence continues at coordinate 2,194,084 of CM026212.1, read as the reverse complement.
AATGGCTTTTAGAAGGAATCTCGTGTTTTTATCTATTTTTAATGTTTCTCCTGATTTTATTAAAAGAATGTGACAAATTACTGCCATTGTTGCTACTGCTGTTGAGAAAACAGCCGGAGGATGAAGCAGCGGCTGATCGTTCAGAGGCAGAGCCCTTACGTAAAGTTTAATGATTAAATAGGGTTACAGGTCAACTACATCGTATTAATGAGGCTGCTAAACTAGATTTTGATGACTTTAGATTGACCAGAGACGTGGAAATGCACAAAAAGCCTTTCCACTACACTTTTGAAATAAGTGGATTATTGAATCACCTGAAATACCGTCTCTTGGAAGCAAAAAAAATTAAAAAATTCTTTTTTGATATTTGGTTTTGTGCAAATCTAGAGGTAATGGAAACGGACCTATTGATGACTCAGTGACTTTAAGTGACCAGGTCCTGAGACAACCCTTTCCAGATTAAAGTGCAGCAAGTTACTTCTCTAATACCACTGCTGATAACTTTCCCTCTTGGCATTGTGTTAACACAACTGAATGTTCCAGCCCAGTAAACTGATAAAACGTCTATTTTGATGGAGGTCTGCACACCTGCTGACAATCAATTCATCGAGGGCTGATACCGCAGCGGACCCGATACCGCAGCGGACCCGATACGCCCCTTACGCTCCGGGTATTCTGATCGAGTGAAAAAGACTACAAAGCTACCCAGAACTAAAACAAATCATCCTCGATGGCCGGTCATTGATTACTGGAGACGCAGTTTAATCAAGTTTCAGCTTCGGCTGAGCAGTTATGTGGCGCATGTGTGGAGGTGGCAGTTCAGGAGCTCAAGCAGGGAGCAGAGGCCGGGAGGAGGAGGGACGACGTGAGGAAGGTTAGAGTGAAAAAGGCAACATGCAGCCATTGTAGACGCATCCTTGGAGCAAACCAACCACCCCCAACTCCAGCATTGGGGAGGAAAATGATGAAAATGACACGGGGAACATTTCCCACATTAATTACCATTGCAGGAATGAGATTCTGCAAACAAGTACCAACTTTGTGCTGCAGTTTCAGTCTTTTCTTAAAAGGTCACTGTAATTACCAAAACGACTGCCGGTGGTGACATCGCTGCGAGCATCAGACGAGACTTAACAACTCTAAACGAGGACAACTAGTGTGGGACAGAAATTACAGGTGACAAACGAAAAATTCAAGCTGATTCCGAGCGATTCTGCCGTTTAGATTGCTGAAAGCTCATGCCCCGCCCCCAAACGTTTAATAGAAGGTCTTCTACAATAAATCCACAACAGCCCACAATCAACATCAGAACAAATACATTTCAGGCTTTTACAATCCATTAGGAAGAATTACAGCCCATTAGTTCCACTTTTCCAAGTGACTCAAATCAAGACCATCTTTGTGAATAATATCCAGCCGGAGCTGGAAACTTGCTTATATCCTTTTATATCCTTGTTGGCAGGTGGGCGAGCCAGTTTAAAGTTATCAACTGTCGGCCAATAACATCAACAATCGAATCATTTATTCTGCTCCCCACCCTGTGAAAATGATCGTTTTGGATCAGCTATAGAGGGATGTTTCAAGTTTGGGCCGTTCCCAGAGCGGGACGAGGGGAACCCTCCTGTCCAGCCAACCAAACCACCACCTGTTTAAAGCACAACGTCTTCAGCAGAGGACACTTTCTTTATAGACGGTTTCTACCAGAAGTGTTGTAAAGAGTCTCATTCTCAGTTTAAAATAAATAAATCTGGTCTACGTGACCCTCCTGTCTCGCTCCTTTAATCAGTTACCTTGGAAGATCTGACAGATCTGTCCAACAGCTGATCCAAAGTTATGAAGATCAGATACTATTAGCACTTCTTTAGTCATTATAATAGTACACATGATCTCCCAGAAGTCTGCATTCATACTCGGCATGTTTGCTTTCATTTAAGCGAACAAGCGGCGGCGGATTTCGTCAGTTTTATCAGATTACCACCGTGGATCTGCTGAACGTTGGCTAAGAGGTCTTGTAGTTTTTAACCTAGTCGGTTTTTGTTTGAGCGCGCCTGCGGCGACCCAGACTGATACGAGCATTGTAAAGTCTTCACAGTGTTGACTTCTGCCAGTAAATCGCATTCTTCCCGAGCGTGATAAAGCCTAGTGTCTTATCTTTCACTCTGTTTTTAAAGGAACCGCACAGTTTAGATCAAACTAGAGCAAAGTTCAGTGTTTCCTCAGTGATAATGAGGCTTTAGACAACTTTAAAGTGGAAATGCAGACTGAAGAGCACCACTTTACCGCTCTATTTGAAGTATAATAATGTTTAACTGACAGAAAACAGCTAAGACTATATTAATAAAGTCTGAGTATCGCTTTAAAAACACAACTCGTAGGCTCCAATCCTAGAAGAGTTGCTAAAGTGCTTTTTAATCTGCTTTATGATCAATCAGATGGCGCCATATGGAAGGATGCCACTCAACGTGCTTTAATGCCGTTTTCATACATCATTGCTGTTAATTTCTTTTACAAATCAGTAAACCCTTTTGGGATGGCAAAAGCCTTCCAGCGTGACCTCCTGTGGCTTTCAGGCCTGCAAAAAAGCTTTTAACAGGAACCGCAGTAAACTACCTCGGAGATGAACACAAATACACTCAGATCTCAGAAATGAAACGCGCAGGATGTGGTCGGCCTCAGTAAAAGCCACATCACGTCCAGTTCATGTCAAGTTGATAAGGGTTTATTCCACCCACTTGCTGCGGGTGTGTGAAAGCTGTAACTGGATTCCCTCCAATACAGAAAGCCATAAAAGGGACCAATTAGTGGCCTGTTGATCCAGCTTCAGTTTGGAAGAAAAACATTTTTACTTAATTCACAAATGTACACAACTTTTATATTTTCATCCTAAAGAGGAGAACGTTTAATCTGCCAGTAACATTAATGGGATGTTCCAGAGGACTTATGCAAGAAGAGAATCATTGGAAGTAAAACAATAAAACAATCACCTCACAAAAACATCTTAAAATGACAACAAAAACCAAACACAAAAATAAATAAGCACTTGTACAGAACACACATATATATTAATGACTTGACGCATTGATCATTTTCTAAGCCAACTGTAAAACCCACACGATGCTGACTGTTGACGCTGGTGCTTGGCGTGAGGGCAAGTGTCACTAGATAAAAACCTTTACGGCTACAGTGCAGAAATAGTTGTAGAAAGAGTCATAAGGTCTTTCTGACACCGCTTACTATACTAGAAGTACACACTGATATCCACAAACAATAGTATAAATATTTGATATGTGAGACACAATACTTCCAGAAAAATGTTCAGTATGCAAGTGACCACTTTAACGTACAAACTGAATCCCACAATGCAATGGTCACCTCAACGGCCAACGCCGTTTACTCCCACTTTTTGAAACGTGGGTCACAAATGCTACAGCAGAATTGCTTCTGCGACTGCAAACAGAACGGTTTTATGAGACCCAGTTAAGTACTTCTTTTCAGGATGTGTGCGTTTACTCTGGGCGACTAAACCAAAGCAAAAATCATTATCCGGTGAAATTAATTCACACAGGAATAATGTGCACATACAAACACACACAATGACTGCTGTCTACACTTGATCTGTTCTGCAGGATGCTTATTTGTTTGAGGAGTGTTTTTCTTTTTTTTTTAGTTAAGCACTGAGCTGTGGCAGCAGCCTGGCAACAGCCAATCAGAGCGCAGACGCGTAGCAGTCATCCAATGCAAAATGCAAGCTTTTTACTGCTGAAGTTGAACCAAACCTGACACACCTGCTTCATTTGATTGGAAAATTAGAGCTTTGAGAAGAAACCACAGCATGCAGCATTAGAGGGTAAAAAAGGCCACTGTGGACACCAACATCCGTTACATGAGCCCAACATTTCTCATTAAAGACGAAGTTCGTAAAAAATGTTGTGCCTTAAACAAGTTTGGTATCTATAGTGGCTGACAACTGAAAAACTCTCAGCAAGACAAATGTCACTTTGGGGCAAACCAAGTGATAAATTTACCTTAACGCCCATCTGCAACCTTAAATCATGGCGCTTTGGCAGAATCATCATCAGCACAAACTCCTTTTGAAAAAGGATGTTTTATGAAACATAGGGCTAAACTACACCTAACTCATCTCATTCAAAAGGAACGCCGTGGAGTCTAAACTCAATATTCAGCAAAATAATCAAAATAAAGTCATTTTAAGCCTCTGACGACACCCAGAATTGTCATTCCACTCAAGTGTTAGTCTAGATATGGTCCCTGCAAACAAACGGATGTAATTCGGACTTTCGCAGTGCACGTGGAAAATGAATATGATGGAAAACGGTGAGACACAAACACAGGTGACAGAGTGTGAAGCCACATGACAAAGAGGCAAACAGAACAGGCTTTCTTTGGTTGTCACCGTGAGTCGACTCACCTTGAGGTCCCGGTGGACCACGCCCATCTGGTGGCAGTGGAGCACGGCCTCTAGGATCTGCTGAATGCAATGACTGCATGCAAACACCAGGGGGCCATGGGTTAGTGACAAGCTATCACTGTCTGGCTGTGCTTTGCTTTGCTTTGCTTTGACACCCGGGCAGCTGCTGGCTGCGTTAGTGAGCCAAAATGTTCGCCAATGCGGCGGCGGCCGCGACCCCCCGCCCCCAGACCCTAACAGCAGGGGTCACTCTGCAACACTGACCCTCTTTGTTCACATTACAATACTTTCACTCAAGACTAAATGAAAGAATTTAAACGTCATGCCTTACTCATGCACATGGCCATCGTCTGCCCAAGTCTCAAAGCAGAAGTGTTGTTAGGTTCCTGACCCTCTGAAGGCAAGGCCGGGGCAGGAGGAGGTGCAGGAGCTTGAGGAGGCGGTGGCCCACATCTTTTTCTCTTCTCAGTCAGAAAGGGGAGTAGTTTTGTCTCTGACACCAGCAAAGTGAGCGATTTGAACTGCACTTCAGCAGTAACGTATGGGGAAAGTTTAAAACCGATTACAGCTGAATGACGACTAAAAAAACAAACTGATAAGGTACCACGTGTCTTATGTGCAGTTCATACTACTGTGTTTGCCGTTTGTGCACATGTACCACGGTGCACTTAAACTACTCGTTTTAATTAGAAACTAAAAGCTGCAAAATGTTCTGCTTCTGCTCGTTAACAGTGTTGCTCTCGACAGCCCAAAGAGGTCGTGGGGTCCAGTAACTGATGCACAAAACACAGCGCACCAATAACGATGAGTCTCCGGGTGAAAGATGCATCACGTGGGGAGTTTCTCCATCTGTCGTCTACAGAACCACTAGACTATTTTAGGGTTCTTTCACACCTCAGCGTGTCTGCTCTGGTCTGAATAACTGGACGAGTTTGTAAACGTTTTCTCTTCGCTTCAGCTCTTTTCATATGGAGAAAACTCCAATTATACCTGATGGGATTACTCTGAAGAAACAGTTCCCACAGCAGGAAAACCCAACGGAGTTCATTTCAAACAGACAACAGTGGTCTTGGAAGCGGCAGAAGTCGGATTTTATTATTAAAAGCATCGTGCTAGGACTCGTACTGACCTTGCTGGTGCCTTGGTGCTTTCTAACAGCTGGAAAACAGGCTTTTTTATAACTGATAAGCATTATTGTCAATTTTACGGTGCTTTTTGCACCCCTGGACGTCCTTGCTCCTGTGCCGCCCCCTGCAGGCCTCGGCCTGTCAGCAGTTGCGTTTGAGCGTGGCTTTGAACGAATGCTACATGCACGTTGTGCACGGGAACAAAGGAGAGGCAGGCGGTGGCGACATCTGCAGTCAGGTGAGAAGATGACGCTTTCAACTAGACGCTTTTATGCATCAGCCAACAAAAACAAAAACAAAAAACCCAAAACATCTGGTCCTTTTCAAGCCTTCGTAGAAGATAAATACAACCTCAGATACGAAATTATGTTGTGCTTTCCTTTGATAAAAAAGAACCCAAATGCAGAAGCAGTGTGTAAAAACCAGGTTTAGCTCATGATTGGTCCAACACAGCAGCAATAACCTTCACTGATCGTTTTCCGTATCCCTCTTTAATGCCACTGGGAAGGAGCTTTGGCCCACTTTTATTTCTTTCTCCGTGACCTGAAGGCGTTTACTAAAAAACAGCTCTCTGAAAGTCCCTTCACAGGAAACACCGAGGGAAGAACACCATGAGATGCAGACATCTCCACGTTGTCCATCTCCACAAACACACGCCTGCATTTTGCCTTTGTTTCTGTTAAATTAAAGCAAATGTTACATGTCTCGTTGTTCATCTGAGGTTGTATTTAACTCATTTCTGGTAAGAACAAGATGAGGATTTTTTTCTTTTTTTATTATGTGCTGGTGTAAAACCATAGAGCTGAAAGAGTGCATCGCCTTTCACACGACTGGACCAGCCCCGCTGGCTCCACATGTCCCCGGCCTCCTCTCCAGCCAACCCATCCATCGCTGCAGGTGGCTCTCGACCCTCAGTGAGGTGGAAAATGTGCTGAGGGTGGCTGGTGGGTCAGGAAGGGTTTGGAGGAGGTGGCGTTTGGTAGAGGGGTTATTTAGTCAACTGATCAGGCAGTGGAGAAAGAAGCGAGGCACGGTGCCACAAGTGGGCAGGTCTGTCTTTGTTCTTTTCTTCACCTTTACCGTCGTCACTAACCTTTAAATCCCTGTGCACTATGCCATTTATGTGGCAATGATTTACACTTTCTAGAATCTGCTGTATGCAGTGACTGTGGAGGAGAGAGAGACCAGGCCAGAAGCAAAGAGAAGAGGAAGAGGGAGAAATGTCAGGAAACACAGGACCCGGAAGAGGAGCACAGAGCACAACACATGAAACAACACTGGATCTGCAAAGGAAATGTCTTGAGGGAACAGTCCAGCTCTCGGCGAGACGCCACGACTTTCATGGCTTTGATTTGTAGGAAGAGGTGATTCAGTGGCTTGTCTCGGTGTCAAGGACAGAACTGCAGTCAGGAGGAGGTTGACGCTGCTTCGCGTACACTGGAAACGGGGGAAACGGCCACTTAAATCTACAGACCGCGGCAAATTCGGACTGACCTACTTCACCCTTGCTTGATGTGTGCAATTTAGAAAACTTAAAAAAACAACCACAAGCAATCATCATTAAGGAAACGCACTAGAAAATATCAGGCCACGGAGTCCCTGATGCTCAGGCGTTTAATCGTCATTGGTCTACGCCGCCAGCCAACTCGTCGCCACTGCCGGTTCGGAAGTTCGGTTTGGAAGTTCAAAGATTACTGCAGGATTCTTGCATGATCTGGAAACCTTCAGGTAACTCAACTCAACAATCTAGTCGAACAGCCATCAAGCGCAGCGCGTCCGTAATGCCGGTGGGACCCGGCGTTATTCCCGGGGTTTTCATTTACTCCAACAAACACATTCCAACTCTTGCATCATTCCCGGTTCTTCTGGTTGGAACGCTAAACTCGGGTCGCTCCTCCACACTCGGCAGCTTCTGAACTGTTCCTTCAAGACTTTTTTTTAAATTTAAAAACACATCACATGCATCTGTTTGTTTGGGATACAACATCAGGTGACACTTTACAACAATCACAAAACCAGAAAAACCCACGGAAAAACAGAATCCAAGCCCGGTTCGTTTTCATTCAATGAAAACAACCTCCACAGGCTCCGGTGATGGAGTCAAACTTCACAGCTGGATGGGAGCAGTTCAACCCTTGAGCGAGGTTGAGAAGACACGAGGACTCTACGACTTCATCCAAGCAAGATTCTGTTTTCCGTGGATTTTTTAATAAAGACGAGGGAAGCGAAAGCTGAGAAAAGTGGGCCCTTCATCAGAGAAAGACTTCATATTGGAGGCATAAAAGGCATATAAAAGCCTGCACTATCAACCACTAATTAGTTACTTATTTAAGTATTTAATAACAAATTAGCAGGCTTATAATTGGCCTATTACTTCTTTAGAAGGGATGTGCTTGAATATGCCTTCATGACAAAAGGAAAACCCCTCAGAAAAGTGCAGTCAGCAGTCTGACAGACTTCACCGACCTGGCATCGGCCTCACTGTAGTATTCCCTGGCAACAATGTCCTCGAACAGCTCACCGCCGGTAACTCTGGAGGGGAGGGATAAGAGACACAAACAGAATTAGAGAGAAAAAAGTGGGAAAGACAGGGAGCAAAAATCTGCAGACAGAACGAGCCCAAACGCCCGGATGTGCCGGAAGATTCCTGGTTTCATCTTTGGACCAGTCACTGACGTTCTCCTTTTCTGGTGGAAGGTGGAAAAACTGCAATCACAGATATGCTCCTACACTACGGGCTCGTTGTTTATTCAGCTGGAAGGAGGTTCTGGATTTTTCCGTGACTCAGATCCAACGAGCTCTTCCAAGCACCACAGATGGGGATATCTATAATAGAAGGGAGCCACAGTAATAATTGAGTGTTCGAGTCTGATTCATGCTGTGAATGAGCTTTTAGAGGTCAATCACACCACGCCTGAAGCCTGGAGGAGAACATGCTTCTCTAATTATTGAGCATATTTTATTTTACACTCTGGCGCTTCGAAAAAAAGAAGCAGTTCACTGATTATGAGTTGACCAAATCAGTGAAAATTACTGTATAATTTGTTCCGGCTCAGCTTTCTAGAGCCTGGGAAAACAATCCCCAATTACCCCGGGTGATTTTATCAGGGTCATTTAGACTCAGCGACCATTAATGTAACAGAGGGAGTTAACGGTCAAACTGCAGTGTGCTGAAAAACATTACTTCCTCCTAGGAGCAGGTTCATCTGGTCTGGAACATCTGGCCAGCGGCAGTCGCCCCTGAAACCCAGAGGAGGACTGACACACTCAAAACAAACTGTTAGAGCTGAACAACCTTGAAAACATGTCGGGCTGGGACCTCAGGACCACAGAGGTCCAGCAGAGACCAGAAGGAACCGCGTATGTATGTAAGTATGTCGTAACTGTGCCCCAATGTTGTTGTCGTTCGTTGAGCTGGTCTGAGCCCTCTGTTCTCCTCGATACATGTTCGCCAGGAGAGCGCCCGGAGAGCTCCCGGAGAGCGCCCGGAGAGCTCCCGGAGAGCGCCCGGAGAGCGCCCGGAGAGCGCCCGGAGAGCGCCCGGAGAGCGCCCGGAGAGCGCCCGGAGACCTCCCGGAGAGCGCCCGGAGAGCGCCCGGGAGCTAGAGCGCCCGGAGAGCTCCCGGAGAGCTCCCGGAGAGCGCCCGGAGAGCGCCCGGAGAGCTCCCGGAGAGCTCCCGGAGAGCGCCCGGAGACCTCCCGGAGACCTCCCGGAGAGCGCCCGGAGACCTCCCGGAGAGCGCCCGGGAGCTAGAGCGCCCGGAGAGCTCCCGGTGAGCTCCCGGAGAGCGCCCGGAGAGCGCCCGGAGACCGCCCGGAGACCGCCCGGAGAGCGCCCGGAGACCTCCCGGAGAGCTCCCGGTGAGCTCCTGGAGAGCGCCCGGGAGCTAGAGCGCCCGGAGAGCGCCCGGTGAGCGCCCGGTGAGCTCCCGGAGAGCGCCCGGAGAGCGCCCGGAGCTCCCAGAGCTGCATGCTGACCTGCAGTCCCGCCCTCGGACCATCTCATCCCGTTTACCTCATGTCTGCGTGTTTTTACTCTGATAACACATGTATGTACATATGCACATGACATGACGCCTGATTTACATCAGACTAACAGCTGCCACGTTTCATCATCTTCCGGGAATGATCCGAAGTGCTCTGCACGCTTTTAACCACGTAGACTTGAATGTGTGTGTCGTTTATTCAGACTGGGGCACTTACAAGTCAAAGACCAGGTAGTGGAATCCTTCCTCCGATATGCTGTCATGGAGACGCACTATGGGGGAGGAGAGGAGGGAGAGGAAAAATGAAAGTTATTCAGTTTGATTAAAACTGCTCAGGAACACAGAGAAGGTCTGTGCAAGAACCAGAGAACCTGATCCACAGCACGACCGCTCAGCCTGCACATCAGCACCAGAGTGGGATTCTGGTTCACTTCAAATCGACGACACGCAGAACAACAACTGTTACGGACACTTCAACAATCACACGATACATCTATATTTGCTGTTTTCCTGAACCCCCCCTCAGGAAAACTGCTCCCCTTTAGGCCTTTTGTCCACCAAAGTGGTTCCAGTTCTTGTTCTGTGACAATCTTAGAAACAGCTGAATTTAAAAACAGCGTTTGCATTTAAATCTTCCTGTTTCACCAGTTATTGGAGATAAATGATGTTTTTAACGATGCCAACACTTGAAAGAGCCGTTTTATCGGATGCTGTATGAAGATGTCTCGCAACGTGGTTTTAACGAATAAACATCGTCATGAATAAACAGCTGGATGTTTCCGTCACTCACGCTGACGTTTATGGATCCTGAATCCTCCTAAAAAAAAAAAAAAAATCAGGTACAAATGTGGTTCTTCGCAACATTCACGAGTAAACAATTGAGCATCCGCAAACGTTCCCATGGAGCAGCAACACAACATTTCTGACAATAGTCGTATAACAGCCCACTTTGTGCTGCAGCTGTCAAATATACACCAGCAAAGATGCAGAAAAGCAAAACACTTGCTGGTCTTTGTCCATAGATGTTGTCCATTAAATCCACGGAGTCGAACCGTTATGATCTTTAATATTTTGTACTCACTATGCAACTTGTTTCATTTACTACAGCGCTGAAAAAAACCCAGTTCAAGAGCTCATGAATGAGGAGATAAAAGAAAGAGCTCCCTGTGGGAATTCTCTCATGTTTCCCTTCTGTGGGCTCCTGAATGGCATCTGAGAGATCTATTGCTGCGGTGACCTTAAAAGGAAGGAGGGTTTTCCCTCAGCCGGCTGCCGTGTGGATGGATTAATGATGAGACTGGAGTTGGAGTGCAGGCGGTCTCCATCTGGGCGGTTTCCAAATCTCCGCGTTTCCCAAACCTCGGCCTGCAGAGAGCTCGCCCGACAAAGTCTGACAATGATCGTCTGAATCAGGCCCACAACCAAGAAACGTTGATTCACAAATGTGTCAAATTTAAAATCTGTTCTGGTTTTCGGCATGTATATTAGTGGCAAGCAAAAAAAAAAAAAAAAGAGTACCAGATGCACCAAGCGAGGTCCGAGACATAACGGAGCTGTCAGGTCCTTTTGCCATCTGCGTTTGCAAGAGTTGGTTTGATTTACCAGAAAGCTCCATTTTCGTCAACACGACATCTGTCAGGAACTTTGTTGCTTGTCAACACTGATTTTTCCAAGGTCCGTTATGACGAATTCCCATTTGTCTTTCTTGTCATGGTAGAGGGGCCCGGAGTCGTCTTCCTTTGAGGAAAAGGTGAAGAGTGATGCGCTCAGACAGCGAGGACCTTGGCCGGGGGGGTTCGGACTGTACGTCTTTGGATTTATTCTTGGCTCTTTGTGCTCCAGCAACACTGGCTGACCAACCCGGGGTTGCGTTTCCCCTTTCCAGCCTCGCTGGGCGCTTGGCTCTGAGGTCGTTTGTTGGAATACATTTAAAACGGTTCTTCTGTTGGCTGATAAATAACCACCAACTGAAGCTGCAGGAATTAAATTACCATGTTGCACAAAAGTAAAAGGCCTTGGTTCACGTCTGGTAAACTGGCATCCAAACCCACGCCACTGTCACATAATCCTCAATTTAACGAAGCGCTTCTTTTCCAAGTGGGAGTTAAAACAAACTGTAATTAGACTGTTATTTGCCTTAATTTGCCTTAATTTGACTGTACGTAGTTGGGCTGTGTTAAATGTAAAAAAAAAAAAATGTGTCATTCGCGTTTTGTCCCAAACAAACTAAATGATTAAAAAGAGACGGCAGCCTGACTGATGTGGTGAGACAAGTCCATATTCAGACGTCTACAAACATCAGGAAGTGGGACAAAGCCACTCCCAAACACGCTCTACTGTCCAAAGATACTTTTTATTTGTTTATTTTATTTTGCTTGTTTCGTCTAAACCTTTTCCGAATTTGCACATTTGCCATCTTCCATCCACAGATGAGCCCTACATGTCTTTATAATGCACGATCAGCCCCTAAAGTCACATCCACTTCACATATAGAACATCGGGTGAGGAGAGACCGTGACACAGCACACGGAAAATGGGAATTCATTACCAATGTTGGGATGTTTGAGCAGGCGGCAGATCCTGGCCTCTCGCTCCAGCTTCTGGTGATCTACGGAGACAGAAACAGACACATCTGTCAGCTGAATCCTCATGAAAGCGTTCACACTTCTCTACAGCTTCCACAAATTAAACACCGCCCACATTCCCCTGCTGCTGGAACCAACGGGCAGGAAAACCAACAGTTGCACATCACGACGGGGACAGAACTGGCGCGTTTCCAAGACGACTGCTGCTCAGAGCACCTTTATCTGCCCGAAACCTGCACGTAAGGATGCGATGCAGCCCAAATCTCCGTTCAAACCAAAATCTTAACCCTCGTTTAGGCCCTTTCACTGCACTGGAAAGGAAAGATTGGAGCGTTAACAGTGAAGCCAAGAAATCCTTTCCACTGAAGACAGAAAAAGAAGAGTCGATTAACATCGATGCGTTAATCACCTGTAAAACTACCCGAAACGCGACACTAAAACTCAGATCAATCACAGACGGGAAGACCATCAGGACCAACTGCTCCAATGTGAGCGTCACATGACAGAACCGGATGCCGGCGCTCCTGCAGCATCGGATCCTGCATCATGCATCCGGTCCATGACTGAACCGGTTCATGACTGAACTGGATCATGCATCCGGTCCATGACTGAACCGGTCCATGACTGCATCCGGTTCATGACTGAACCGGTCCATGACTGAACCGGTCCATGACTGCATCCGGTTCATGACTGAACCGGTTCATGACTGCATCCGGTTCATGACTGCATCCGGTTCATGACTGCATCCGGTTCATGACTGCATCCGGTTCATGACTGCATCCGGTTCATGACTGCATCCGGTTCATGACTGCATCCGGTTCATGACTGAACCGGTCCATGCACCCGGTTCATGCATCCGGTCCATGACTGAACCGGTCCATGACTGCATCCGGTTCATGCATCCGGTCCATGACTGAACCGGTCCATGACTGCATCCGGTCCATGACTGAACCGGTCCATGACTGAACCGGTCCATGACTGAACCGGTCCATGACTGCATCCGGTCCATGACTGCATCCGGTCCATGACTGCATCCGGTCCATGACTGCATCCGGTCCATGACTGCATCCGGTCCATGACTGAACCGGTCCATGACTGAACCGGTCCATGACTGAACCGGTCCATGCACCCGGTCCATGACTGAACCGGTCCATGCACCCGGTCCATGACTGAACCGGTCTATGCACCCGGTCCATGACTGAACCGGTCCATGCATCCGGTTCATGACTGAACCTCTTGAAAATCCTGCATCCGGAGCCTTAAAGGGGCGGAGCTTTAAAAGAAATTTGTTTTCTTGACCCTTAATTTGTTTCAAATCCGAGACTTTTCTGATATTACTACTTTAACTCCTGCCTACAACCGATGTCGACATTCAGACCTTGATCTCAAATGGTTCTGTGCAGCCTGGCATGTGCGAGTTGTGGCGCCCCCTATGGGCCAGACTTTGAGCACTTCTACGGCCCGCTGTAATGGCTTTGAGTACCAAGTTTCATTAACTTTCAAAAACTCCGTCCAGAGATGCATCCTTGTTAGACGGAAACAAAACACACTTTCCTGGGGGGGCGTCCAGTCAAAACTCTTTTAACCAGTTTTCAGTGGATAAAGTTTCCCAGATATTATGTAAATTTGCTCAGTTTCCCTTTTATTTATTAATAATGGAGGAAAACATTTTAATAGTTGAAATAAGCAGGAATGGGTGGTTTTGATTCACGAGCAGGAAAGAAATCAGGATAAAAAAGTTCTACATGCTCGACTTTGTCTGCTTTTCATTGATGTCTGGAAAGAAAAATGAAAACATTTCTCAAAGTTTTGTTTCAGTAAACGTAAAGAGACGTGTCCTGAAGCGTCGATGATGAGTGAAGCAGACAAGCGTATTTGTTGGAAATGTTATCAGCAGCACAAATGAAAGTGTAAGAAACAAACAGGAGACATCTGGTGAGTTTTCAGGGTCGTCCCTCATTCCACTCATTTCCTTTTCAAATGAAAAGGCTGCCAGGACCTGGAATTAAATCAAAACTAAATTTCCCAAACGATGATTCAATATTTATTTAACAGCTCTAATGAAAAATGTTTTATTCATCGTAGTGGACCCACGCAGGTAGGCTCTTCAAACATTTACCTGCACACTTAGACACTGGATGTTTGTCTAAAACATTGTGTATCAGGAATATTAATGGAATAAACATTCTCATTTGGGCTCAGCCCAAAATTACGCTGAACTTTGTTTTGTACTGTAGGACATGGGATGTTTTAGTGTACAGAACCGTCACAGCAGGTTCAGTTGTCGTCCTTACAAACCGTCAGAGCTCGTAACGACATTCTTCACTCAGACAGTTCGTGACGAGAACGTGACAGAAACAGGACGGATGCTGGAGAAATCCAACCAGAAGCCACGTTTTCCAAGAAATGGAAACGTGACGTACGTTGGGTTTCATTGGAAGACGTTTTGGGGAAAGCCCGGTCTGATTAGAAGAGACGGCGTTCATCCCAACCGGAATGGTGCAGCTCTGAATTTAGAAATCTGCCTGACATTATTAGCTCCTCCCCCTGACAATCCAGGGTCCAGGCCGGGATGCAGAGCTGCAGTCTTACACGCTTCTCCAGGAGCCGTCTGTCAATTAAATTATAGGAATAAATGATGTAGATGGCGAATCTAAAAAGGCGCCAAGTAAAACAGAATCGTGTCGATTTCCCGCCCTCCCAAAGTTCAACAAGCGCGACGTGATCAAAATATACTCGTAAAAATAAAAACCAATTAAAAGTGCCAATCAAAGACTGAAACGTTAGATGGCTGGCCAGGCTGGCAGTCACGACTGTCATGATCTGGTCTCTGGAAAGCGCCTAAAGACCACTTGTGTTGAAATAGACGCTATAGAAATACTCTTGAATTGAACTGAATTAAAGACACATCAGAACTTGTTAAAAAACAAAGCAAAAACAGAAAACCTAGGTGGTCAGTGGTAGGTTTCAGGAGTCCAGTGAACCTCTGAGACAGTCAAACAGAACATATGCTGAAGGCAACACTCTCCATTTACAGGTTCAGCTGTCAAATGCCAAGGAAAACGCCACGGCCGCGGCCGCTACCGACCGTCGGACCGCGCCGCTTCTCCACACAGCAACAGACGGCACTAGGCACTCCCCGAGCTTCTACTCGTTTTAATTCATGAATCCAAGTCCTCGGTGTGCTCGCTCTGGAGCTGGCCCATTTAGGAGACCCAGATGAGCCCCCGACCGTCGTCATCAGGCCGTGGGAAATGAGGGCAGCTGCTATTTTCACTGATCAAATGATCTGCCTCCACGGTGCTGCAAAACGGCCCATCTGGTTCCTCATCCAGAGCCTGCAGGTTCACTCACTTAGAAGAATGATCCCTAAATGTGTGCGCCCACACACACTTACCTCAGATGATAAATGATCTGGGTTTTCACATGCAGCGTCACTTTTGGGTTTTATAAGCTCTCTAACCGCCCTCTAAAGCTAAGAACCTTTGACAAGGAAACGCTCACGAAGAGACCTGTCAGTTCTCTTCATTTTCACAGGATGATATTCAATTTATTGGTGTATGATGGAGTTTGGAGCCAGGGGAAGGAAACGAATGAATACAGCAAAGCAGGACAGAAAACACCCCGGGGCGCCTCACCGCTGCCGATTCCCTGAAGCAACATGTCGCCTCCCTTTTCTTGGCTTGCACCTTTAAAGTGTTCATTCCAGCCCGACGTACCAGCCTGTTTCAGGCCATGCCAGCAAGTAAAAAATACATTCAGAGATGCAGAAAAGGAGCAGAGAAAGATCTGAGAGAAACAGAAAATGTGAGAAACATCTGTCCCCATCAACGGGCAGCAGCCGTCATTCTCACTCCGATTGAGTTTTTCATAAATGCAGACATGTATAAACCAAACAGCTGCAGGTTTAAATCTGCTCAAAACAAACTCCTGCATGTTTCTGACTGGTGGGTTCATTGAGTCCAGGGTGAACACAGGAGGTGGACTCAGGTGTGACACGAAACAAGTGAACCACACCCCCAAAAGGGGGTGGGCTCAGTCTGAACCTCTGACCTACCGAAACGGGAGCCTGCAACTGGATAAAACATCTCATCACATTTGTAGGTGATAAATGCAGCAATGTCCTGAAGTGCACCGCTTTCCACCTTTAGTTACTCTAATGCATTAAAAAGTTACTAATGCAAATGTCTCTCTATCTTTGCACAAAATTAACACACAACTGAAGTCTTCACACCAGAAAACAATCAAACCACGTCCATTCATCATTCAAGTCTGCACACCTGATGAGGTTCAGCAGCTCCTAGATGTTACTTGGCCTCTTAAATCCTATGGAAGCACTGAGGCGTACTTAGTATTGTCCCTTTTTATTCTTCTTTTAGGATCAATTTTTGTTGCTTTAATAATCGCAGTGAAAAAAAGTTGTAAGCTGTTGTTAGTCTGAGGTTGTATTGGCCCGAGACCAGGCACGATTATGTCAACACTTTCTGTTTTTACATAATTTTGTTTGTATCTTCTTTACCGTGTTAAACCCCGTTGACCTGTCCAGGGTTTACTCCGGCTTTTCACCCACGATGAGGAGGGAAAGGCTCCTGCAGATCCCAGTGACCGACCGACAGACCAAGAAAAAAACAAACAAACACACAAAGGATACCAACGTTCGCACAGGACCTCAGATGTGATTGCATTTCACTCTGTAAAAAAAAAAAAATAAAAAAATAAAACCCATCTGAAGGGGAAAAAAAAAAAAAAAAAAAAAAAAAGTCGGAGCATTTTGATGCTTATTAAGAAATTTGGACCACAGCAAACAAACTACGGTGTGGAGGCACCTCAACACTTAACAGCTCCCCGTTTGTCATCACACCTAAATCCCTAAAGCTGGCAAATATAAAGAGCACAGACTGGTCCACGTTACTGCTTCTGTGCAACCAAAAGAGGTGACGGGTTCCTCAGGGTGAAGACCATCAAGGGATCCATCTTTAGAAGCCACTTCAGTAACAAGGTGTCCCAGATGTACGCTGTTAGACGGATCCAGGTGCAGGGCCTCATGAATAAGATAATAACTTGTATGGATGTAAACAAGCCTTTCACCAGCGGTGAGCAGATCATTACTGAGCAGCCCCCCAGAAGGACTCAACGTCCGTTTTCATTCCCGAGCCGGCAGTCGTGGTTATCGGACATGGATACGGTGTGGTGGAGCTGCAGGGGCGCTGGTCAGTCAGGGACAATGAAAGATTATGTCATAAAAAGGACCGTTTTAACCATAAATAAAAGTGCTTGGGTGCAATCAAATTTAAGGCAAATGTGTTTTGTCTTTAATGTAGATATTTGTCAGTTTTCTAAAACAAGATTTCTATAAAAATGCCCATAGATATTCAAACGGTTAACATAAGTTAAGATGATCACAAGCATCCTTATAACGTAAAAGCAAGTCTGTAACTCCAACTCCAACTGTGCTGCAGTTGGGCCAAATGTTTGCAGTCTTCACAAACACGTCTCCGTCGCACACACTTATGTGATTAAAGTTATATGTAAGGAGCTGAAAATAACCCGTCCCGGCCTCCCACACTCCCCCACACATGCAGAAGGACAGACGGGCAACTGGAATAAGGTCAATAATAATAATAAAATAGTTTTAAACACATTTAGTGGTAAATGTGCACGGGAATAAATAGATGTGGAGTGTTTGGATGCATGGACACGCCTACTTTCTCCTCGCAGGTACTCGTGAAAGGCTGCTCAGAAGCAGCTGGCTGCAACTTTCCCCCTTAAATCCTACAAAAGCATCAAAGGGATACTTGGTGATGCCCACGTGGTTGCTTTTTCTTCTTTCTGATGTTTATTTTTGATGAAAAAATGATGACCCAGCAAAAGAAATGCAAACAGTTGTTCATCTGAGCTTGAATACTACAAAACACGTCTTCTGTATGTGCATAGTAGCTGTAGTAATTACTATTCAAACAGGCTTCACCACCATCAGCAAGTCTGCAGCTGGCTCAGGGCGTGCACGCCACGGCGCTGATGTAAACAGGAAGGAGACGGCCCAGCTGTTGGAGCGAAGCTGCCGAGCTCCCCCGTTCGCTGTGGGGAGCCGCTCTTCTTTGCAGGGCCACACCATTACCAAGTGAACGCCGTTTATCTAATACCACATTCCCGTGACAGCATTTTTTGTTTCTGGTTTCTGGTTCGTCTCTGCAGCTCCGTGCACATGCAGGGAGCTGCAGAGACGAACCAGAAACAGGCGGTCAAATGAGGCGCCAAACTGTTTTAACAGCTCTGCAACCGTCTTCCACCCGAGGGTGGTGTTACACCAACGCTCAGAGCTGAGCGGCGCCGCATTTTCTGGGTCCAGGACGGGGACCTCGGCGCGGGTCCTGTTTTTACTCGTTTTGTTCCACTTCTCTCGCTTCACTACTACCATAAACCTTCATGACATTTGCATCATTAAAGCTTGGAGACATTTTATTTGCATGTTTACTGCAAAAATGGGCTGAAGTGCGTTAACTCAAACGTATTTTCAGCTGACGGCCTGCATGATGCCATTCTAACACTGAAGTTCTCGTCTTGAGGACTGCAGCCTGTGGTAGGTTCTTCTTCTGCGCCGCAAACTCGAACCTTTTGGGGTTTCTCCCAAAAGCAGGTGTTAAAACATCAAATAAGTTCAGCAATGAGCAGAATATGAAAGGTGGGGTTGAAAACAGTGAAGGTTGGCTGGGGAGCACGGAGGTTTCGGGTTGAGCCGGTAGAAGAGTCGTTTCAGGGGGAAAAAGAAAGTCTGCAGAGAGAGATAAACAGACAAGAGGGCAGGAAAGCTTCCGGTTCCCTCAGAGGATCATTTTTTATGCAGCTGTTCAAAAAGGGGGCGTGCAAACA
This sequence comes from Xenentodon cancila, assembly GCA_014839995.1. Classification (NCBI taxonomy): domain Eukaryota; kingdom Metazoa; phylum Chordata; class Actinopteri; order Beloniformes; family Belonidae; genus Xenentodon; species Xenentodon cancila. The sequence goes on along the minus strand of CM026212.1, from coordinate 2,175,087 downwards.
TCGGTAGAAGCCCATCACCACAGCCTCAAACAGCCAAACCCGACTTGCTGGAGCAGAACCGGAGGTCTGCAGCTGCGGTTCTGGTGGGGTGTCAGCACGCCCACGTCAGCCCACCGATCCGAGCCTGCGATGCCGGCCGGGCAAAACCACGTCACCTTTCCTTTCACCTTTACTGATGAAACTGAAACACTGACACCATCAGATCCTTCTATTACACACGTGACAGCCGCTGTCGGTGTCGTCATCAGTCAAATTAACTATGATTACGGCGGGTATTTCCACGGACGGACCGATGTTCAATAAAACAGATGCAAAACAAAAACGCCAAGAACTGGAGCCATTTTTGAAAACAGTGCTCTCTGTGAGCAAGTATGAAAGCCGGTTCAAGCCCGGCTGCTTCCTTAAACACGAGACTCCTGTCAAAGACCACACAGCCCTGTTTTATAGCAGATCTATTTTTAGCTGCCCCCCTCCCACTCATCGCCACAGTCAAATGAGCTCATTCAAATGTGAGCGAGCCTGCACCATCTGAAACATGAGGATTTGCATATGATGGCCAAGATAAGTGAAATGTTTACTCCAAATGAAGAGATAAAGGCTGAGTGAGAAAACCAAGAGAGGAGGAAAGGGACAAGAGCGGGGTTGGGATGCCTGGAAGGAAGGATGTAGAGGTGGAGCTGAAACTCCAGACGGCAGGTCTGCATCGAGGACTTCAGGTCCCGGCAGGAAGCCACCGATCCTGGGGTTACGTGGAGAAGGGACTGGACCGCATGTAGACCGATTACTGTGACACAGTCGCATCCTTCTGGTTGAAATGTGGACCGAACTCCTACAAACGCGCTCCAGCCAGTACCGCCGCGGAGGACCGGCCTGTCCTGGACACATTCCGGCGTTTTCCTTTGGTTTCTGCATGTCAGCGCCTGTATGAGCCGGAGCACTTATCACCCTAAAGAATCCCAACACCTGGGCGTGACGACACATTCCAACGCGCTTCAGACAAATATTCCCTGAAAAACACTAAGGAACAGAGTGAGAAGTGGAGACGCTCCCATACTGCAGCGTTCCAGTCAGTCGGGCCTAAGAAAGTGAACTGACAAGGAGCAGAGTCTGCCACTGGAAACGGAAATCCACAAATCTCGGCACTCATTTCCATGTGTGTAAATGCTTTTATTTAATTTATGATTTCGGCTTTACACATGCAACTGTCGGAACTCTGGAAGTCAGCATTCCTACGAATGCACAGACATTCAGAAGTAAAGGAGCGTTCCACTGAAGACAACTCGTCTTCCAAATGGCTCTGGGAACATAACAACAGTTTTATAAAAGAAAAATGTCATATGGAAACAAAAATATCCCAAGTCCAGACACGTGAAAGTATGCGAAGCATAGAAACAGTCACTGTTCCACCCGGCAGCGCGGATGAACCACGAACGGCAAAGAAAAGGTGGACTTCCGCTGCCTGCAGTTACTGTGGGTTCGACAAAGGCAGGTGTAGAGCAGTTAAAGGACGCTGCGCTTTACCGACTCCCCAAACCACCAGGGGGTTCGATGCCAGCTTTCCACGTAACCACTTCCACGCACCGAGGAACGGAGCGCACGAGAAAAGTGAAAAAGGTCTTTGCCTTAATTACTTAATGATCCGGTGAGTTGCGGTCTGCTGACCTGAGAAGGAAAACAAAGAGGAGAAGCGTGAGCTCCGCTTTGGCCCATCTCTGCTCTGCCATCTCTGCCATCTGCTCGCTGCTGAAAGCTTCATCTCGTTAATATCTCGCGCCTTCAGGCCACTTGCTTAATCAGCTGAAGAAAGACGAGCTCATTTTCTTTTCCTCGTACTTCCTAATTTGTTCTCCAGTTCCTTACATCAATGCCCGGAACCGGTTTGTGTTTTCTAATGTTTGTAAATGCAGATATTTTAAGTTTATAGATGAGCTTGGTCAGACTTCTGGTATAAGAGCACAGATCTGTTGCTGTGGAAACGAGGCTCCTGAGCACCAGATTCAGAAGGTACTGTGGAATTCTTCATCCCAAGTGATCTGCCGCAGTTTTCCATCATCTCACTCATCAGCTCCAGAACTCGTGAGTCATCGTCTACCGGAAAACTGTTCAACTTGTTGGCGTGCAGTCTGTTGTTCAAGCATTAGGCTGTGATGCTTATCTGTTTGTAGTTGGTTTGTAAATGGTTGAAAAGTTACAAGTCTTTTATAAATCATTATTTTAGGAGAGGTTGAAACAAAAGCCGCTCTTCCCGATGGAGGCGAGGGATTTCCTGCCATCATTTGTCCAGAACCAGACTCAACCACACTCAAAACGGGGGATGGAAAAGAAAAGAAAAATAAAGTTTTTTTAAAAAGCAGGCGAGGACATATTCCAGACTGTCAGTACAAAGGAGGTCCGAGTCTGCAGCAGCACAGGATTGGAATTATGAAGCCTGGATTACACATGCAAGCACACAAACGCATCCAGCGCCAGATTCGGCCCAGGTTCTGATTTTCCTCATGCTGTGTGCACAAGCTCAGCATGTCTTCATTACTCTTCACCGTGATATGTTTTTATCCTCACTGGAAAAACAGACAAGCGGCTCCCACATTTAAAAGAGAAGAACTTGAAGTGCATCAGTGTTCAATCACAAACGGTCTGGGATTCCAGGATAAACCCTGGAAGTTCAACAGAGCGGAGGCCCCGGAACCGTCCATGGGTTCAACAGAGCGAAGGCCCCGGAACCGTCCGCGGGTTCCAGAGAGCGGAGGCCCCGGGAACCGTCCACGGGTTCCAGAGAGCGGAGGCCCCGGTACCGTCCACGGGTTCAACAGAGCGGAGGCCCCGGAACCGTCCACGGGTTCAACAGAGCGAAGGCCCCGGAACCGTCCACGGGTTCAACAGAGCGAAGGCCCCGGAACCGTCCGCGGGTTCCAGAGAGCGGAGGCCCCGGGAACCGTCCACGGGTTCCAGAGAGCGGAGGCCCCGGGAACCGTCCACGGGTTCCAGAGAGCGGAGGCCCCGGTACCGTCCACGGGTTCAACAGAGCGGAGGCCCCGGAACCGTCCACGGGTTCAACAGAGCGGAGGCCCCGGAACCGTCCACGGGTTCCAGAGAGCGGAGGCCCCGGTACCGTCCACGGGTTCAACAGAGCGGAGGCCCCGGAACCGACCACGGGTTCAACAGAGCGGAGGCCCCGGAACCGTCCACGGGTTCAACAGAGCGAAGGCCCCGGAACCGTCCGCGGGTTCCAGAGAGCGGAGGCCCCGGGAACCGTCCACGGGTTCCAGAGAGCGGAGGCCCCGGAACCGACCACGGGTTCAACAGAGCGAAGGCCCCGGAACCGACCACGGGTTCAACAGAACTGAGGCCCCGGTACCGTCCGCGGGTTCAACAGAGCGGAGGCCCCGGTACCGTCCACGGGTTCAACAGAGCGGAGGCCCCGGTACCGTCCATGGGTTCAACAGAGCGGAGGCCCCGGAACCGTCCACGGGTTCAACAGAGAGGAGGCCCCGGAACCGTCCACGGGTTCAACAGAGCGGAGGCCCCGGAACCGTCCGCCGGTTCCAGAGATTGTGATTTGCTGAGAGAGAGCCGGTCTTCTTTAATATGGTGTTAGGGCTCTGATGACTGCAGGTGTGACTGAACTCTCCACAACAGACCCGTCTGCTCTGTCCTGTCTTATAAACGGCATCAGTGCTGCATCTCCAGTCCAGGCTGCTGTGCAGCTGAACACCAAGATATTTATACTCCTGCACCTTCACTTCTTGACCCATGATGGAAAAACTCCTGAAATCCACAATCATCTCTTTGTCATGGTGACAGACCCACACCACTGACGCGGCGCTACTAAACTACCACAGTCCTCGCCAAGGGAAACCTGCTTCCTACGGCGCTGCAGCCTGGACGCTCAGGACATTTTCACACGAAACTGTGGCCATGCGTGTTCAGATATTAGACGTGTGCAACTCCATCTACAACCAGCACGTCCTGGGTCCATTATGAGGATTAAAGGAAATGGTTGCATCACCATCGTGCGTTTGATGGAGTCTAGCTGACAGTAGCGCACCAGAGAACGCTATAGTTCTCTCCTGTAGCTTATTCAGCCGGCTTCTGGGAAGTGAGTCACCACGAAGAGGCGGCGTTAAACCCGACAGTGATTTGACACAACCTCAATTAGCTTTTGGTGAAGAGGCCATTAAGACTCCTGATTCATGTTCAACAGTAAAAATAGATCATTGCTGCATTTCAAATGAGAATACAACTTTCTTTTAATTTGCATTTTCTATGTTCCGGTTGGGAAGTAATAAACTCACAGAAATATTGTCATTACAGTACACAGTAGTGTGTAGTAGTATGCTATATATAATAATATTTTTGAATACACAAATGTTACACAAGTTGGGAATCCTAATTTCTTCTTGCCAATCCAAACGGCAAACAAAACCTTGAAAGTCTATTTGGTTCATTTTCAGGAGCATCATTCATCAGCGGAACAACACTCCCATCCTGGTCGTCTCATGTCCAGCTCCAGGAACGATTCAAGCTGCTCACAGAGCTACGACGGACGTCACCAGGACACCAGGAGCAGCTCCAGCAGCAGTGTCCCGACCCGGCCTTCCCCTTCCACTCCCCGTTCTTCTTCTAACCAGACAGCTTCACCTCACATCTCTTCAGGAAATCTCGTACAAACAAAAACATTGTTAACCTCTGCCCACTCGCTCTCCTACGCTGTCATTCCTGCTTTATCTCCACTTCAGATTAACCTTTCCTCCTCTCTTTAGGAACCGAGCACCGCTGACATTTTTGCTTCACAGACTCGCTTCTTCTTAGATCACTGACGTTTCAGCGTACGTTCCAACCAACTGCATCTACTTTCTGACTTTCACTTTTCACTTTGATTTTATTCATCGCCATTGCTAAATAGAAAACATTTGCAAAACAAAAGGATTACCTGGAAGAACCGGGGAACCGTTCACACCTACACCTAGAACATGAACTGCGCGGAGAATGAAAACCTGCAACCATGGCGAGCCGGAGGTGCACGATGACTCTACCATGGAAACATGGCGTACCGTGGCAACCAAACATAATGTTTAACCGAGGTGAACGGAGGTTTAATCAGTTCCCAACTTTTCAAGGGTAAGTTTAAAGAATCCTGGTTTCATTTATTTGGATCACCTCAGCTGTGGCCCGGTTCATCTGCCGTTACTGGAACGATGCCACTACCGTTTAGATTTTGTTCCACCATCCTGTCAAAAGACTCTTTATTCTCCCTTCAGATTCGGAGCGCTTCTTTCATTCGTCCGATCATGGGTTCTCCGTTCTAAAAGGCACAGACGAATTGCACCAAGAACAGCCACCGTTTTCAGACCCCGATTAGGTGGAATTGGATTCATGTTGGAGTCAACAACAGATTTGGGATTTTTCTGGGAAATTACAGCCACGTGAACAACTTTGACCTCTACAGCTTGGATTTGGCGCTCTTTACTTTTGAACTACAACTACAAATCCACATTGCCCTAAATACATTACAGAAATCAGGATTTGTGGAGTCCTACTCGCCTTCATCTCCTCCCAAAACAAGTACAAGATTAAAATCACAGATTCACAGATTAATGCCACGAGGAACAATGACCCCTCTGTTGCCGCTCAAAGGACAGGGATAGAAAGAATTTGACAAAAAGGACTACAAGAGTCTCAAATCCTGTGAGACAAAGAGCGGGAGTGACGTCTCCTCACGGAGCCAACGCAGCGCTTCATTAAGGCGGAGGAGTCCACCTGTGGAGGGCTGAAGCGCCGGTCTGACAGACAGACGAGCCCTAATTAAGGCAGGCGGCCTTGTCCCTCAAGTGGCTGCCCTACTTGGATAAATGAGCACTGAGAATACGGCCCAAAGGGAATACTCCAATTTATTCCCGTTTCAAAGGAGACGAGGACATGCATCGCCTGAAAGGATGACAGAAAGTGGGGAGGGTCCTTGAGCTCAGTGGCGCAGCTCCGTATGGCGAGGTGTGGAACGGTAAGCCCTGGCCGAGGTGGAGTCACAGCTGCCAGATGTGCAGGTCGGGCAGCTGCAGCTACATCCGCCATCTCCGATGATCACTGCTTCGCACTGCGCCTGCACTCACTTTGGTTTGTTTGGCAGAACTCAACTTTGCCTTAAAATGACACAATGCAGTTTGCCCCCACCACAGGCAGACGGCGAACGTGTCCACATGAGCGTTTCAACTCTGCGTCAGAAAAGATCTCCATCCACATCAGGAAGTGAGACGATTCAGCACGCAGGTCAGAAAGCGACAGGACGTCCGAACCCGAAGCCAGCAGCTCTTCCGGTCGACACTCTGCCTCGCCATCCTTCGTGCTGCCACGCCCCTCCGTTCAGCACGTTAAACCACACCATTTGTTTCAGACTCCGCCAGCTTGTGAGGATTACGGCGTCATGCTGGGAGGGGGTTCTGGCATGAAGAGCAGGGCCCGCGTTCTCAGCGTCTTCCTCCGTCTTCCTCCGTCTCACCAACCACTGCTTCACTCACCTCCTCTAAATAAAAAAGTCGAGTCTTAAAGCTGATCTTTTATCTTTTGAAAGCTTAAATGTACTGCAACAAACACAACACACTTGATGGATTAAATAAGTTCAGGATTATCGGATCTTAATTGCAAACGTTTCGTAATTTGCAGTCTTCTCACATCCCCACTGCTTTCCAATTCAAACATTTTCTACGTTCCCTGACATTTCTTTTGCAGTAAATACAAAAGGTCTTTTCCTCGGCGGGTCGACGGGCAGACAAATGCTCCACTCAGAGGGTGAGTCACTAATCCAGGGGAGTCCATCCAGTGTTATTACTCCCCGACAGAAGAGACAAAGAAGCTTATCAGTATTGATGAGGTGCCTCTTGTGGGCTTCGAGTGGCCGCCGGCGCACAAATCAGCTTAGAGCCCACCAGCATTCATCAAAGAGTCACTTCCTGCCAACCTCGGCTGCCCAACTGAGCCACGCACCAGGACTTACCGAGTCCTACACTACACGCCGGCCGGTAGATCCTATTAAGACAGTTTCCTCTCACGATACTTAATAAGATTGGGATTTTCTGCCTTATTACTCGTCTTTTCCCATGAAGCGCACGTCCTCTCCTTCCTGAGTTCCTGACAGTCATTCGGAAACGACACCAAAAGGCTTCAGTGAATCCCGCTAGTTGTGGAGGAGAAATTAGACAAAGCGATAATCAAATGCCCTTCCCGACGGTGTGGAGGGCCCTCGCTGCCGCCGACACTCGGCGGCCTGATTCTGGCTTTTCATGCTCCCTTGAGAGGTCCTAATGACATGTCTCTAACCGCTGTGAACAAGGTGACTGCGAGTGCACTATAAACACGTACTGGTGATCTTCATTCTTCAGTCCATCCTCCACTCTTCTTCTCCGTCTGTGCATTTCCAATGTTACCAGCAAGGTACAACATTCCCGCTCCAGTGTGTGCTTTCAAAGTCTAACAGTATTCCACAACCTAAAGATGCTCTCTTTCCTCCATTATGTGGCCAACAACCTCCAATCACCGCCTCTTGATCACTCATTGATCTTTTGTCGTCTTCAGAGGGCCCACTGTCCCCGTGGACGGACGGATCGATTTCACAGATCCAGCCAAGTGGACTTCGTGGTCAGAAACCTGGGTCCACTAAAACGGTTTGGAGCGACATTCCCGTCTTCCATAGGTGGTGCTGACATCCCTGGGCTCAGAGGCATCTGGGAAGTAGGTATTGTGTGCTCCACGGCAAAGACACAAGGGATCAGACTGCAAAAAGTGCAAAAGTGATGCTTGTAAAAGTCAACACCAAGGTGTTTTTAATTCTAATGCATCGTGTGATGTTGGAGGTTGACAGGTTTTTAAGAAAACAGTAGCACCAGCTATGAAAGCACATGAATGGTGTCTTTATTTTACACCGCAATGAGGCCTGAAGCAGTGTTAAACGTGAAGTGTAATTAGGTTATGGTGTTCGCCAACAGCGATTAGAGTCAGTCGGCTCACTTTAAGCATGACTGACTGAGAGCTGGAGACGGGGACGCAAACACGGTCGCGTCTCACTTTTACTTTACAGAGCGTGTATGAACCGTTCGCTGGACGTCCATCCAGCCATATGGGTCAGCCAGGACCTGAGGGACGAGCTGTGGACACAAAGACAGACACACTTCAACACCACTCAGACTGTACACACACGTGGACGCTCACGGCGCCGCTCCGGTACGTTTCTTTAGCCCTTCTCAACACACTAAACCTCCCATGAGCCACCTCTTTCATGTCCGGCCTTAACGCGCTGCTGTGTGAACCGGCACTTTGTGTTGCTGTAGCTGCTGATGTGAGCGGGGCGCGCACGGACGCACGCGCACGGACGCACGCGCACGGACGCACGCGCACGCACGCGCACACCTAAGACAGGTTTTTATTAGCCTCTCTACATGTGTGCGTGTACAGTGGGAGAGTGCCTGCAGGGATTTTGGTACCGCTGACCGAGTCTCATTACAAACAAAAGTGTCGTGGACTCCGGCCGTCACGTCTGGAGCCGCTGCGGGATGAAAGCTTTCATTTGGAGTGTGGAGTGGGGTATTTGCATGAGAGTGAGCATACAGGACCGTAGCTGAACCGAAAACGGACCTGTCCGATGTTCACGATATAATATGCTCTTTGTTTAGCTGAATGTGTCTGAGCTGAGAAATTCCTTTGCTGCACAATTAAGAGTACAAACACTGCAACACAGTTCACTCCGTTGTTACCCCCACAGACTATATTTAGACCTCCGTCTTTTTTGTTTCCATGGGAATGAAGAGTTCAGCGCGCGCAGCTGGGGCCTCGGGTATTTTCCAGAGGCGAAGACGACAGAGTGGATGGCTCCTGGAGCAGACTCGGCTTTTCTGCAGTGTGCTGCGTTTGTCAAGTGATCATTTCCACTCGACTGAGTCCCAACATCACCGAGGGCCAGATGCATCAAACCCTTTGTGGTTTCATGCGTAAAAGTGAGTATGCACAAAAAATGTGCACAAACTCATCTTTGCACAGGATTCATACAACCGTGCACATGCTCGTCCTGTATAAACCGCTCCCGTGCCTGATTTCCACTCCCATTTCTGTTCCACAAACGGATGCTGCTTTTCCATTTGCTTATGCAGATCTGTTTGCACCACAGCTGAACCAACACGAGACTCGCAGCAACAGCAAAGCACAAACTGTGCCACTTCGATCGCTAATGTGAAGCTGAGACCCCAAAATATAAGAAAAACTTTTGCTTTACTTCTTAAACCTCTGGAGTTTGGTCTGTCATTTTTGTTTTTAAATTATCTGTTTTACCCACATTGAGCAATGGAAAAGGAGAAAGAAAAAGAAATCCCTTATAATATTCTTTGGAAAAGCCTCGTGTGGGAGTGTAAAATGACTGCCGAGTGTCCGTAGATGCCATGAGGACCATGAGACGTCCTGTGGAGGGCGTCTCACCCAGCCGCAGAGCGGGCAGCCTCTCTTGGGTTTCCCCTCCTTGACCGTGACCACTGCTGTCATTTGAAGCTCCAGCGAGCCAAATCGAGGCCATATTTATAAATGTGAATAATGGCAGACGCATGCATAAACAGACTGATCAAATAAGCAGTCGTAAATGTTCCGTTTTATCGGCGCGACTCATCCGTTTGCTCACAGTTTAACTACGATAAGCAGACAAGTTTGTTTGTGGAGCCAAATGGCTCTCAAACATTTTTGAACCCTGTTTGGAAACGGAAGGAAAGTTGCAGGGAGATGTTATTAGTTGGTTGATGACAGAAACCAAGAATCCCTCCGTCATCACCAGGGAAGTCTGAAAGGCTCCAGGTTAAATGTTGGAGAACCAAAACTTGGCAGCACAGCGTCAGAAAATACTAGTTTCTTAAAGGGACCATGAGACAGTCAGTAAAACTAAATAAACCGTTTCTGTGGAAATGGGGACGTCTTCCTCAAACAGAACAACCCTAACCCTTTTCACTCACAGTTCTAAGATATTTATGCGTACGAACAAACGCCACCGTTTCACGTCTCTTACGTTGTTTCCTCTCGACTCAGGCCTACTTGTGAACGTAAACAGATGAAACCAAAAATGTTATTCTTTTAATTTACTTTATTTGCTCTGATCCAAACCAAATCACTCCGTGAGTTTGTAAACTCTGTTCCATCTTGGTAACAGCTGTATTTCCGGCCAGGGAAACGACGACGGCTGTAAATGCTCAATTACACCGTTAAATTCAACCTTCTCGTCATCCAGCACAGTGACTTCTACCATTTTACCGGCATTGCTCTTGTCGCAGTCTGGAAACAGCCTTCCAGGAAGGATTTTCCAGCCTACAACACCACGACACGTGGTATCAAATGGTTTAAAGACGTTTAAAGACGTTCGCAGTACTACGGAGTCCCTTATCTTTTAGCATTTCTGATGTTTTCAGGACAAGTCCATATCTCGGAGAGGTGCTTTTTTCTTAGAAAGAGGAATAAAAACGTTCTCACGTCCCGTTGGTCAGCTGTGGCTTTCGTAGAACGTGAACCCGTGTGCTTTATTCACGGTGAACACAAGTACACTGGTTGCTGTCCTGGTGAGTCTTTAATTTCTTCAGTTTAGTTTATAAAACTGACATTAACCTGCAGTTGTCAAGGGCAACACAGCACATTAATACTGATTATACAATTACAATTAAGATTACAATTACAATCATTCTTAATACAATTAAAGTATAAAAATAAATTAACTGAGCTCCGACACTGCGTTTCATCAACCTCCTACTTTTCCTTTTATTTAATCACCTAGTTAATAAAATTACATAAAAATAACAAGCCTGCAGCTGCAAAAGCAAAGAGTTTATGTGGAAGAAATTACATTGTGAGTACATTTGTAATTTAAATACTTCATGACTGTTATTTGCATCTCTTGTGAAATTCTTCGTTGAAGGGCTACAAAAAAAAACAAAACAAAGAAAATAAAAATAAAGAGGTCTGTGTGTCAGGGCCACTTACACACATCTCTGCATGCCGCTGCCGTGAACACATCTGGTTCAGCGGTAAAGCACTAAAAACAAACGGTGTTAGGAGTGTTCAATTTAATCACGAGGAACAACGCATGACTCCAACTGGGCAGAAAAACAAAGTCAGGGCACGCCAATCGGAGCCTTAAAATACAAACGCAGCTCCAGTCTAGCCGCCGTCTCCAAATCGTGTTGTAAGATGTCTGGCTGATGAAACTGGACCAGAGGTGGGCGAGGAGGCAGACAGGAAGTCGGGGTTCCTGGAACCGAACCTGCTCCCGACCAGGCCAGGTTACCGTGGAAACAGGCCGAGGACAAGTGACCTCAGGCTCTGAAGTGGGCTTCGGTTACCTGTGCATCTAAAACAGAAACGCTCGCTTCAGATCCAGCTTACTCGGACGTTCGCTTCTGAAACGGCCGCAGGACTGCGTCAGCGTTTCCCGGCAGATGATTCACATCAAGACGAGCTCTAGTTGGCAGTCTTGGACTGGCTTTAGTCCACACCCAAGTGGGACTCTTGACTTTACCCCGAGCGAGCAGGAAACTGAACAAACTAACGCCGGTTTCTTTCCCTCCTTCTGTTCAGTCCAGTTTCACTGTTTGCGCTGATTTTCTTAGTTCTTTATTAAGTCAGTCAATCACATAAATGTTAGGACCGACTATTTTATGGGCGCCAGGAGCCAGTGGATCATCAGGATTACTGACAACCTGTGATCGGCGAGATTGCAGCTGCTTTTGCGTCTTGTCGTCACCCCATTTAAAGCGCTGCCCACACAGCTGCGGTCGCTGGCGCGCAGCCCTCCTTTAACAACCAATTATATTGCGTTACCATTTCCAGATGTTGGGGCTGAAATAAAAACGTTTAAAAACATGCTGACAACAAAGGCCCAGAAACTAAAACGGAAAACCCGATGTCCACGGATACCCCGACAGCCAGATATTCCAGTCCAGGCCAGGGAAGCAGAGCAGAGATGTTCAGAGCCAGCGTTGCTCATCCCGGACACTTCCGCTTCACCAGCCCAGCTCCCGCCGTCTGCAGCTCATCAGTTTGTCGAACTTGACCAGAAACGTGAGAAACTGGTCTGTGACATGGAAAAGGCCTCGAGTCCGAGTCTGCCATCTGTGGATGGAGCCTGTCACTCAAACTCGGGTTTGACTGAGAACCAGTTTTCAGGAGAGGCGTGGGCCCGGGCGGGATGTAACGCCAACGCCTCCGCAGACGTTCACTGACTCATAACCCTTCTTAGCCTTCGCAGAAGGAACATTTAGATACGTAATGATGCCGCCTCGGTTCATAGCTCATCTCTGTTGGTTGCCAAGAAACGTCACTGAACATCACAGCTTCATTGAGAACAGAAGGTCAAATGTCAAAGCCGCTGTTGTTATAAGTAAAAAACAAGAAGCTGTAATTATAGGAAAGTATTAGTATTAACGGATGAATGACCTCTTCTTGACAGCTTCCTCAGGTCCTAATGAAACGCGTCTTCCCATCGTGTTCATACCAGAGACTGAAGCAGTGGGTCATGTGACCCGCCTGTTTCTGAAGACCGGTTTTCAAGCCTGTTTTTCTCCACGCGGGGTGCAGCCGCGCCCCTCAGCCAGACAATGGGAACACGCCCACCTCAGCGGGTGTGCTACCAACATTGTTGTCGTGGGTGTGAAACCAAACGATTGAGACCCAGGTGGTCTTCACAACAAGGCTGGAAATGCGTTTATTGGACATTTTTCATGGGAGCTGATGGAGACTGAGGAGCTCCTTGAAGGAGCTGGTAGTAATTCAGGGTCACGACAGTTCATGAACCTTCCTGTAAACACCTCCATCCCTCCCCGTCACCGCAGAGGCCACAACAGCAACATCTGGAGCCAGGAGCTTGGCCCTAAAAATACAGCATTGTTCTGTTGACTCAGTGATTCATCAAAACCGATGGAGTGGCTTCTCTTAACTTCTCTAAAAGCCACAAACACCAACGTCTTGCTTCTCCTCACACAGCTGCTAATACTGAGGAAATCCCCGTTTCCCTTGCCAGAGACGGCATCTGCTGCTGCTGCGGTGTAAAATCACCACATGCATCTCCTTTTACCGGCGTGTGAGTGCCGGGCATTCTCGCACCGGTGAGCGCCGATCAATCAGCGTCACAACATCCAGTCGCCTGGAGCCTCAGCCCACTACGCACACATGATAAAGAAAATTATTTAAAAGGCGCGGAGAGGAAAATGAACAACTCATTGCCCTGACAGATGTTGCGCTGCACTGTTCTGGCACCACGCTGCCTTCTGATGTCATCTGAAACATGGCGCTGAGTCACATCCAGCTCATCAGAACACAGAGGCAGCGGCTGATATTGCAGAGTGAGTCACAAAAGAAGCCGGTGGCGTCGGTGCCGCGGATGAAAAAGCAAAAGTGAATTTACAGCAGGAGGAGGGAGCTGTGGTTGGACGGGCTGCACCAATCTGAGACCAAACGTCTGCTGCCACCACAGATGTGATGAGAGGCCAGACGGCAGCGGCGCGAGAAGCCGTGCACAGTCAAAACAAAAGAGGAAGTTGGTGTCAGGGGTGCCGCGACGGAACAGTGGAACCGCGTACAGACGAGACTGCTCCACAGTCACGTGTTCCACAAACGCACGTCTGCAAAACGCCTCAGAGCCCACCGACGCACCGGCTACGCTCCTACCTCTTGCAGACAGTTTCTTGGTGTTGATTATTTTGGCAGCGTACTCCTGCCCTGTGGAGATCTTCATGCACCTCCTCACCACAGAGAAAGCACCCCTGCAGGACACAAAGAGGTACAGATTAGCAGCTGCAGGGCATCACTTTTCAAAAGTACACAGAATAACATAAATGTAGCCGCGGAAACTAAAGCAGCCACTTTCACACAGAGGCTGTTGTATAAGGACGGACTGCAGAACGCCACTTCAGTCCCCTTCCACTCGCCAGATGGTACAAGCGGACAAGAGACCTACTGAAGTGGGTCAGTGGGTCCAGATTCCTGGATCTGTGACTGAGGGAGAACCTCTGCAACCCAGAGGGCCAATTGCTGGATGCGGGTTGCGCTTGCAGAGGGTCGACCAAGACTTGCAACCTTTTTTAACCAACCACCAGGTGATCAAGTGCGGCGGAGCGCGATCAACGTCACGTTTGCCGGCGTCCACAATTCAACTTCACAAGGTTTGTGAAGTTGCTGCGGCCAGCGTAACGCCACGACCCGCGGAGCGCCGCAGCCAGCGTTGGCCCACGACCCGCGGCGCGCCGCGGCCAGCGTTGGGCCACGACCCGCGGCGCGCCGCGGCCAGCGTTGGCCCACGACCCGCGGAGCGCCGCGGCCAGCGTTGGCCCACGACCCGCGGAGCGCCGCGGCCAGCGTTGGCCCACGACCCGCGGAGCGCCGCGGCCAGCGTTGGCCCACGACCCGCGGCGCGCCGCGGCCAGCGTTGGCCCACGACCCGCGGCGCGCCGCGGCCAGCGTTGGCCCACGACCCGCGGAGCGCCGCGGCCAGCGTTGGGCCACGACCCGCGGAGCGCCGCGGCCAGCGTTGGCCCACGACCCGCGGCGCGCCGCGGCCAGCGTTGGCCCACGACCCGCGGCGCGCCGCGGCCAGCGTTGGGCCACGACCCGCGGAGCGCCGCGGCCAGCGTTGGGCCACGACCCGCGGAGCGCCGCGGCCAGCGTTGGGCCACGACCTCCGGAGCGCCGCGGCCAGCGTTGGGCCACGACCCGCGGAGCGCCGCGGCCAGCGTTGGGCCACGACCTCCGGAGCGCCGCGGCCAGCGTTGGGCCACGACCCCCGGAGCGCCGCGGCCAGCGTTGGGTCACGACCCGCGGAGCGCCGCGGCCAGCGTTGGGCCACGACCTCCGGAGCGCCGCGGCCAGCGTTGGGCCACGACCTCCGGAGCGCCGCGGCCAGCGTTGGGCCACGACCCCCGGAGCGCCGGGGCCAGCGTTGGGCCACGACCTCCGGAGCGCCGCGGCCAGCGTTGGGTCACGACCCCCGGAGCGCCGCGGCCAGCGTTGGGCCACGACCCCCGGAGCGCCGGGGCCAGCGTTGGGCCACGACCTCCGGCGCGCCGCGGCCAGCGTTGGGCCACGACCTCCGGAGCGCCGCGGCCAGCGTTGGGCCACGACCTCCGGAGCGCCGCAGCCAGCGTTACGCCACGACCTACTTTTTATAATGAGCTACAATTTTGTTCTGCTGAACGATGAACTTTAACGCATCACTGTTGTCACTAAAGTTCACGTCATTAGAGCCTCAAATGGACAATAAACCTGAGCTGTACATTAAACAATGAACTAGGCAGGCGTCACAGAAATTCAAATAGATCCCTCAGTTTTAACCACATGACTTTGACTAAAACCAAATGAACATTTACATTTACAAGCCAAACCAGGAACCAATCCGGTTCCGGTTAAGGGTCCTGACCAGCCAGAATCTATGGAGATGTAACGATGAGTCCACTTTAACAACTCGTCTCTCTGGACTGGTTTAGCTGTTCATTACAGTGTGTCAGAGAAGGTTTTTGGTGATCTGGGACATGAATACAAAACTCTTAAAGGGGGAAGTTCTTTCTTAAAACAGAAGTGCAACAGGAAAGTGAAGGGCGAGCCAGTCAGGCGCAGACGGGTCCTGATATAACGTCGGTTCAGGTGACACGACTAAGAAAACACTGCGACACTGTAGTCAGATTTCAGTCTGTCTGACTTACAGCAGGTAGGTTTTTAGGATTTTTACTTTTATGAAACTAGCATCCACGTCCGACCAAGGTGGAACCTCGCCGAGCCGGCGCTGAGTGACCACACCTTTACAGACATCTTTGCAGCCCACCTGGATTTGTTGAAACAGAGTCCTGGAAGAGGTCCAGGCTTACGTAGAGGGCGGCCCAGCTGGAGAAGCTGGTAGATTAGAAGATGATGCCTCACTCTAGATTTTTTATTATTATTGATTTTTGCACTCTTTGGCCTTTTGGTTTTTGAGAGGGTGGGGTTAAGAGAAGTGGCTGACTCCGCCCCTTCAGTGAGGGGGTGTGGCTAAGAGACGTGGCTGAACCCGCTCCTTCAGTGAGAGGGTGGGGTTAGGAGACGTGGCTGACTCCGCCCATTCAGTGAGAGGCTGGGGTTAAGAGACGTGGCTGACTCCGCCCATTCAGTGAGAGGCTGGGGTTAAGAGACGTGGCTGACTCCGCCTATTCAGTGAGAGGGTGGGGTTAAGAGACGTGGCTGACCCTTCAGTGAGAGGGTGGTGTTAAGAGACGTGGCTGACCCTTCAGTGAGAGGGTGGTGTTAAGAGACGTGGCTGACCCTTCAGTGAGAGGGTGGTGTTAAGAGACGTGGCTGACCCTTCAGTGAGAGGGTGGCGTTAAGAGAAGTGGCTGACTCCGCCCCTTCAGTGAGGGGGTGTGGCTAAGAGACGTGGCTGACCCCGCTCCTTCAGTCTTTGAAAATCAGTTACAGCGTTGTGCTTTAACCTTCTTAGGTGCAGCGAAACCAGCCTGATGTGGAGCTGGGAGGTGATGTTAAGGTATGTCATGTTAAACAGAGCCATATTACTTTTACGTGTGTATTCCAGCACATCTGTAAAACCCTCGACTTCAACAGCTGCGCACCCGTTTTAACTGTGTGCACCAAGCACCCTTTGGAGCCACTATAATGAAGAGACAACGCAGAGATGTGTGATGCTCTCGTCGTTATCAGCTCAACAGGCTGATCTTTGCTCTCCACTCAACAACAACAGCCTCCGTGAAACAAACCGGGGAGTTGGAGAGCCACGCCCTCCACGCACGCCGGGAGCGGCGCGGCTCAACGTTTTGGCTTTGCCTTACAAATCTCGGACAATCAATCACTTAGACGCCCCATTGCCTTCATTTGCACATGCCGGTGCGGCTCAGCCTCGTACGAGCACTTTTTTGCATGCTGGGGAGGGAACCGCATTTCAGCGCCGGACTTCTCCCAGATTCCAGGCTCTTTAAAGTTTCCTCGGTTGTCGTTTCGGATTCGGTTCGGTGGAGCAGGGGTCAGGGCGCGCGTCACGCAGGCTTTGGCCCCCGGAACATTCGGTGGGGCTTTTAAGTTATATTGCATTTTTATTATAATTGCTTTCACTTTTTTTCTGCCTGTTCACCCAGTGACGCGCCTTGATCAAGAAGCAGGAAAAACACGTTCACTCACATTAAATCGTGTGTAAGTGTTAAACAACACAACCAGAGAGAGAATTAAAGTCTTTGACGTTCGTGGTTTTGTTTTTCTTTAACAAGACTCGCTGCGCCCATCAAGGTGGGGGCAGGTAGGTCTTCCCAGAGGTGTCTGAATTACAGCTGCAGTCATTTCATCTCAACAACACGTCAAACTTTGAATAAAGAGCGGAAAAGGCGCCGAACTTACTTCCCCAGCTCCTCGTACAGCTGGTACTCGTCGGTAAACCTGGTGCAGGTGGTTGAAGCCATGTCAAGGTGAGCGACGCGGAGCGACGTCGGGGACTGAGAAGCTGAGCGGCGCCGCGGCTCTGCGCGATCCTCTCACCTGAGTCCTAAAAGCCACCTGCGCCTCTCAGGCGACACAGAAACGGGGAAAAGTACGCAAACAGTTGTGAGTAGGTCCCGATGGGCGTCGAGGCTCGGCGTCGCGTCTCCCGGACCCAGATCTCGAACCCCGGCTGGTCTTGGACCTGACAGGGACGTCGCGACCTGCGGATCTGTTTGGCTCCGTTCACACTTGGATTAGTGAGAAACGCAGTCAAGTCGGACTCAGTGCACAAGACGCGTATCCGGTTCCTGACTTCAAAATAAAGGCCCATGGAGAAGACGTTTCAGATTAAAAGTCCAGTTTGAGATGAGAGGTGAAGATAATTGATCGCGAGGATCTGGTGATTAAAACGGCAAGAATCTTTTAACAAAACTCTTTTTAAAATCGCATTTAAAGCTCGACAAATGAAGTAAGAGCGCAAATGAATTGTGTAAAATCAACTGAAAGCAAACAAATAATAATATTAGTTCATTAGTTTAGAATGATTTTTATTTATAGATATAATTAGAGATATTTAATTATGTCATTATTTTATAATAATTATAATAATTTTGTTGTTTGTTGTTTTTCTTTTCTACAGTGTAATTGACAGAGAAATGTTCTTGATAATAAAAGTGACAAAATAGTGTTCTGGGTTCTTGCTTATCCTGCCTTTAACAGCCAATCAATATTCAGATGTCAATATTTGCACACGTGACTGCTGTTCATTAACGTTTTTATGTTTGTTCATATTGAAAATATGGAAAATGCACTAAAATTCAAACTAACTGATCAGTAGGAGGAACTATAAATCAAAAAAACTTTGACGAATGACTTTATGACCATGATGCTTTTCTCTCATTGCTGATTACTGCAGATTAAAGTTTTGTCATTATACCTGCACCTCATAAAAGAATCTGTTCATATCGCAGTAAAAACAGAGGTTTGATAGAGAATACAGATATGTGTGGTAAAACAAATGCATCTCCGAACAGAGTTCAGAATTCGCAGACAGACGATGATTTCTTTTACTCTTTTGGTCGAAGTCATCCCAGACCATCTCAGTTGGGTTTGAAAAAGCTGATTTGTGTTTCCTGGCCAGACGAATCCCTCTTCTTCCTCTCCACCTGGTTCCTTTGCAGCTTTTCGATGCTGATGGTCGTGATTCACACAGTCTCCTCCCGACTCTTCAGGTTGAGATCTGTTTGCCATTTAAAGCGAATCTAATGTTATGCAGTGTTAAATGGTGATTTCTGAGGCCAGCATCTCTAACGAACTTATCCTGCACAGCCGAGATTAATCTTGGTCTTCCTGTCTTTGCCTTTAGGAGCAGATCTTTTCCAGTTAGTTATTTATTCATATCATTTTACTTTATTTTATTTTTTGGGGCTTTTTTCCAACAACACGATGCAAAAGCACCTTCTGTCAACATTGTAAAGTGGTAAAAGCTTCTCTGTCCCAGCCTTCTTCGCAGGGTTAAAATGTCAAAATGGATTTATATTCACAACAGAAATGAAACTGATAGAAGAAGAACATGAAGTGTCAGGTAATCGGCGTGCGCTGTAGACAACTGAAGGATGCCGTGTCTGGATGGGAAGGTCCGGCTGGTCTGAAACGGGTGGAGAACCGCCGTCCTCAGGGCTGCCGTCCCGCGTGTCTACATGTTAAAGGCTCATCGGCAGCGTGTCATCGAGGTCTGCACAAGTCTGTTAATGACACAGTGGTTTGATCAGGTTGTGTCGAGGGAGAGGAACACCCCAAAACATGCAGGACAGCGGACCTGAGGACTGGGACCCCCCCCCCCGGTCTAACACCTGCACTCACATTTCCAAACATCTGGGGATCCCACGTTTGTTTTCGTCCCTGTCCCATGCATACACAGACTTCTTCCTTTGATCTTTTGATCTTTTGATGATATGAGTTACTGTAGATGATGAAACACTGAAACATTTCACAGTTTTACGCTGAGGGACATTGTTGTGAAACTATTTCACAAGGTGGAGAGTTTTGCTTCTCTAAGATGTTTTCATACTCAGTCATGTCACGGACCTGTTGCCAAATGACCTAAGTAGTTGCAAGATGTTCGTCCAGGTGTTTCCTTTTAACAGCATTGACTTTTCCAGACTTTTTTTTTTGGTGTGTGTTGCTACTAACCAATTTGAAAATGTGTTAAAATGTGCTTTCACTTACACTTCCTGCAGAGTCACGATGGTTTCTGAAGTGTGGTTGTGAAATGCAGAAGCTTTACCGCTGAAATTACGTGGAAATGTATAGAAAACACAACAAATATAAGTAGACTTCATGTAGCAGCACTGATCCCAGATGGTGTCGGACGGGAATTTCCTCCCAGATCCTTTCTCGGGAACACTAACTCCATCCATTTCACACAGTCAGGAATGAACCATCGTTCTCAGCTAACGACATGTTGTGCAGTAGTAGGTCAGTCATTAGCAGGAGGCCACTGGCTAATCAAAGTAATCAGGTCATGGTATTTCTAAAAGTGCTAATTAATTTGAATGTCTTTGGGCATGCACAAATGAATCAAATCAATGTCTCATAATGAACCGCGTTCAAAAACAAACACTCCAGGAATCCAGCTTGGTCCCAGAGCAGAACCACCAGCACCGCGGGGCCGCGGCGGCGTCATCAGGTTCACCTTGCAGACCTGTTGGTAACTGGATCTCCATTAATCCTCGTTTAGTCTGTAATCTGTGTTAAGCTTGGGGAGAGGAAGAGGAGCTGTGAGAAGAACCACTGGCTGTTGCTGTGGATCGACTGGTTCAGGGTTGGTGTGTGTCCTCCATCTCCATCACGATCGCTGGTGTTGAGGTGATTATCCCCCTGATGGAGTCATGTTTTCTGTGCATTACTGGCTCTCAGAGTCTGAGGGATGATTGCCTGCATGTTCTTTTTCTGATAGGGACTTAAAAACAGGCCGTCTGCATCTATCCACAGCAGCACCATCACCATGACGATGGGCTATATTTAGGAGTTAATTTGGCTCCCAACAGGAACTCTCCTGCTATCTGCTGCCCTCTTGTGCTCACACATGATCATGAACGTCTCCGGACTGATTTGAGATCTTCATTGAATTGACATTTAGCCTTTAATTTCAGTTTGTGTAGTTTTGTAGAGATGTTACTGATTACCGCTGAAAAAGATGTTGTAACATCTGATGTTTACTATGTCTTTGTTATATGAGAACTTTTACTTCACAGGGAACTTTGCAACTGATTATGAGGTCTGTTTGGGGTTGTCCAAAGGACAATGATCCAAAACCAGCCTTTTACTGTTTGGCTGATGTCTTTGGTTTCTCCAGAGTCTTCTGAACATATGATATGAACATCTGCTTTGTGAAAAGCACGTGGGGGAGTGATGCCTTGGGGTTACAGTGGTGGACTTGGGCCTGGAGGACCCAGGTTCAACAATGTGAATCACTGTGAGCACCTGAGCTTAACTCCCAACTGCTCCCCGGGCGCTGGGATAGCAGCTCCTGGTGAAACTAGTGATGGGTTGAAAGCAGAGGTCCAATTCCAGTGTGTATCGTGAGATACATACTGACAAGAATGAAAAGGAAAGCACTAGTGTGAGGTGGGGACAATATGGAGGATTTAAAATACCCATAATCCTCCAAAAACAATGACAATGTTCATGACCAAAGAGTTGATTTAGTTCTCATCAGACCACTGAACACACATCCAGGAATTCAGATCTTTGTCCCTATGTACAGTTCCAAACTGTAATCTGGCCTCTTTATGTTGGTTTTGGAGCAGTGTTTTTATTTTTATTTTTTTTTATTTTCTCACTGTGCAACCTTTCAACTCCTGTGAGTACAGATCAGGTTTAACTGTTAATAACGATACTCTCTTCCTGGGTTTTATCCAGCATCTATACAAGGTCTATTGTTGTTGTTCTGGGGTTTGGTTTGGGAGGTGATGGTGGGCTGGAGCAGAGCGGCAGCAAACATTTACCCAGAAGCCAGCAGGTCCATTCAGGCACAGCAAAGACAAACTTGCAGAGTGAATATTTACTCATGGAGCCACTGCACTTCATTCTCTCGTTTACAGACAGAAGTACGTGCTTGTTTGTTGACTCTCTAAAGCAAACGGACTGTAAAGCAGTTATCACTTTCATCTTTTGAAATCCAGCTGCTAGGCTGGGTTTGTGGACCAACCAGTTGGACCACTGCTTATAACTGATGATGGACTCCTGCAAGCATGGCGACACTTCGAAACATATGTAGATAGTGGAAAAACATTGATTGCTTCGTACTTACTTTTTTCTTTTTTCACAGACTAGTGGTGTTGTGTTTTTTGAAAGTATGCAGCAAAGTGGCTGAGAGAGAGGGTGGACAGACTCACATCAAAGCTCCACAGGTCAGGACCGGCGCTGGGACAGCCTGTTCACCTTTCTGGGACCTTTTATACTTTATCCTTCACTGGATTATACAGTAATTTACGACACATTTTTCCTGCCAGAGACACCAGTCGCCAGGACAGAAACCCCCTCCACTGCACAGATTTACCTGATGGATTAACCCATGAAAGCAGGAAGATGGCGCTGTTGTTCCAGTTTCAGTGAGGCTGGTCATGAGACGGCGTGAGCTGCGTTCGTTTCCCCTACAGAGGACAAAAACGAGCTGCCAGGTCTCACCTCTATGCATCTACACGTGAACGGGCCTCTGTGGCAAAGGAAACTTAAGTTACACTCACGGAGGATGAAGTAACGAGGACAAACGTTCGGTAAAACGGCTTAAGAAACTCAATGGCACCAGTATGATTTGTGTTCCAGAAGAGAGGAGCCTGAAAACCGAAGGCTCCCATTTTACTTCCTGGAAACTCTAGGAACCAGTAAAGCTGCATTGTGTGATGCAAGTGCTCCGCTGGGACAAAATAAAACAATGGGAACTTTGAGATAAGAAGGCGCTGTCAAGGGGAGAAAAAAGCCAAACAAACAAAAAGGAACGCAACGTAACGCAACACTGCACTTCTCATAAACGACAGACTAAAAGTCCTACTTGGGATGCCCATAAGCAGGATCTTACAGCCATATCAGGGCATCAGTTTTGAAGGAACTCAGTCCAACATCTTCCAGGCGTCTATGCATACAGATTTTACTCACTTAGACTTGGCATCATATTTCCCATCTGGAGGTGGGAGAGGTGAGGACAGAAGGTGGATGTGAGGGCCCGGGAGGCCCGGGTGCTGCGGTTCCCCTTCCCGAACACGCTGGACTTTTGATGCCTAATTATAACGTCAGTTTCACTGGACGTGTCTGTGAGGCCACGTGTCAGTTTCAAGTGTACCGTCGAGTTATTTATTAGATATGATGACGCGCAGGTCAAGAACTGAATCGGTCCTGAAGGACAACAGCTGCTGATAATCAGAACTTTATACATCTCCACCGCACAGGATTACAGACCGTTAAAGGAAGAGAAACAGCTGCTGAACATGCAAACTTTCTGTCTTATTTCATCATTTTAGAGACAGAACAACACTCATTAGAGAATAATCAAGCGTGTTCACCAGATGATTGTTGGTTTAAATCGACGTACAGTATTTTTATTGGGTTAGTCGTGGGCTTTTTCTGGGCCTGGTAGTTCATGTTTAGTAAGTTTAGTAAGTGCAAAATCCCCAGAGGTCCACGACCTCCTACACATGGGAAATGTGCTGCGGCACTCTGTCTATGACAAGGGTCTCTAGATACGTTTCAGCTTGGTTTCAGAGGCCTTGATGTGGGCAAACAGCTGACTCGCCACGCCGCGACCGCCATCCCTGCACCGGCCAAGTCCGCCATCAGTAGCAATCCCATGACGTTCCCAGGTTGACACCCCTGTGTTCGGGTTTAACGGCTTTACAGGTGGAGCATTTACACCACTGACTCCTCTTTAAAAAAGAAAGTCTATTAGTGAGTCGTGAGCTTTCAAGTCCAACGGTAACAGCGCTTCAGTTGTCAGATGGTCAGAAAACTGCAGGCAAGCGTTGCTTCTTTTCTGACCAAATCCTACCCACCATTTTTATGACATCATTTCCTGAAAACTCTCCTTCGTAAAAAAGGTTTGCCATGTTTAGGAATTGGACCATGATGTGGCATGCTTGAATGGTTTTCATGTGATTGACGAGCCAGCATGAGGATGTGGTGCTTCGGTAGTTTGGTTTAGTTACCTGATAGTCGGTCAGACTGCTTCTTTTTTGTTTTCTGCTGAGCTTTTTTCTGTTAGACTACGAGTTTTGGATGGTTCTCCTACGCTGGTTTGGGTCTGCTTCATGGATTTTTGTTGCCTCGTTCATATTTGTTAGGATGAGTTGCTACGTCAGTAGAAAATAGTTGACATGTTGGAACAGCCGTTGCAGACGAGTTGAAGAGCTTCCTCTGCTGAACTCCCAGCTTTTATCTCAGATTTTACTAACTCATATGTTTATTCTGAGAAATTTATGCTGCAAAAATATAATTTCATTTTTTTGAGATTAATAACATGTTATTCAATGAAGTTTATGAAATTAAATGCAGTCGTTTTCATTTAAAAAAATATTTTTTTTCATGTTTAGAGGAGGAGTCAGGGCAAGGACTTTGACCAATCAGAAAACACTTGAGTCAAATCCACTCATTTTCTCCTTGTGTTTCCCATTCTTTGTGTTTTAAAATATTGCAGGCTTTTGGGGTTATACCTGGTGCAAAGGTGATGGCAGAATATGAGTGTAGCATGTGCACTGTAAGAGTTTTACGGAAGTTACCGTGGTGATCCTGCAGGTAAAAAGAGAGCTGTGTTTGTGTCACAGCAAATCCAGATTTTCGACTCAATAAGAGTTGTGAACTCGCTTATCTGATGTCATAGTTACCCCACTGGGACCAACACTGATAGATGCACGTTAACGTGAACCTCTGTACTCAATCTGGTAACAATCAGATGAAGATGATTCAACTCACTGACACGCAAACACTCACTTCAGTTGTTGTCTCGGCAGCTGCGTTTAGAGGATAAGTGATTAAATGAAAATACATGTTATTCAGTATCGTCTTAACTATGTGCATGGTTCCAGGAGTTTGATGCACAACAGCTTCAGATGTGTTTTGTGTCTCATTTACTCTCAGTTACAAAGAAACACACATTCCTAAATTCTTGTAGCACAAACACGCATGTCCTCCTTAGATCCTTATTGGGGGAACATTTCTGTATAAAAGAACTTTCTCAGACCCCAGATTGTAAAAGTCACTTGAGAATTGAATTTCAACTTGTCCTTTCGAGTACTTTTATGTCCACTTTGGGGTCCACAGTCTTACACAGATACACAAGCAGATTTAAGTCACGTTTGGGCAACTTGCGTTTCTTTGAGGACACAGGAGTGTCATTTCCAAGCTTAATGTTTAACTTTGTTTTTTGAAGTTTATTTGCACTTTTAATGACAATTATTTAGTAGAACAACAAACAAAACTCCAGCAAGGAATGCAGCATGACCAAACCCCAAAGACAATCTGCAATGAAATAAAAGTAAACCTGTTCACTGTTAACAGTCTTTAAAAACAAACTGACATAACCTGTATTAAATTGCTTTTATCTGCTGAGTGGTCTGAAGGATCTCCTGGCGCAGTCTGAAGGATCTCTTTTAGTGGTCTAAAGGATCTCCTGTGGTGGTCTGAAGGGGCTCCTGTAGTGATCTGAAGGATATCCTGTAGCGGTCTGAAGAGGCTCCTGTAGCGGCCTGAAGGATCTCCTGTAGTGGCCTAAAGGATCTCCTGTAGTGGCCTGAAGGATCTCCTGTAGTGGCCTGAAGGATCTCCTGTAGCGGTCTGAAGAGGCTCCTGTAGCGGCCTGAAGGATCTCCTGTAGCGGCCTGAAGGATCTCCTGTAGCGGTCTGAAGGATCTCCTGTAGTGGCCTGAAGGATCTCCTGTAGTGGCCTGAAGGATCTCCAGTAGTGGTCTTATGGATCTCCTGCAGCAGCCTGAAGGATCTCCTGTAGTGGCCTAAAGGATCTCCTGTAGTGGCCTGAAGGATCTCCTGTAGTGGCCTGAAGGATCTCCTGTAGTGGCCTGAAGGATCTCCTGTAGTGGCCTGAAGGATCTCCTGTCGCAGTCTGAAGGATCTCTTTTAGTGGTCTGAAGGGTCTCCTGTAGCGGTCTAAATGATTTCCTGTAGCGGTCTGAAGGGTCTCCTGTAGCGGTCTGAAGGATCTGCTGAGTGGTCTGAAGGATCTGCTGAGTGGTCTGAAGGATCTCCTGGCGCAGTCTGAAGGATCTCTTTTAGTGGTCTGAAGGATCTGCTGAGTGGTCTGAAGGATCTCCTGGCGCAGTCTGAAGGATCTCCTGTAGCGGTCTGAATGATTTCCTGTAGCGGTCTAAAGGGTCTGCTGAGTGGTCTGAAGGGTCTCCTGCAGCCGTCTGAAGGGGCTCCTGTAGCGGTCTGAAGGGGCTCCTGTAGCGGTCTGAAGAGGCTCCTGTAGTCATCTGAGGGATCTGCTGAGTGGTTTGAAGGATCTCCTGGCGCAGTCTGAAGGATCTCTTTTAGTGGTCTGAAGGATCTCCTGTAGTGGTCTGAAGGGGCTCCTGTAGTGATCTGAAGTATATCCTGTAGCGGCCTGAATGATCTCCTGTAGCGGCCTGAAGGATCTCCTGTAGCGGCCTGAAGGATCTCCTGTAGCGGTCTGAATGATGTCCTGTAGCGGTCTGAAGGGTCTCCAGTAGTGGTCTTATGGATCTCCTGCAGCAGCCTGACGGATCTCCTGTCGCAGTCTGAAGGATCTCTTTTAGTGGTCTGAAGGATCTGCTGAGTGGTCTGAAGGGTCTCCTGCAGCGGTCTGAAGGGGCTCCTGTAGCGGTCTGAATGATTTTCTGTAGCGGTCTGAAGGGTCTGCTGTAGCGGTCTGAAGGATCTGCTTAGTGGTCTGAAGGATCTCCTGGCGCAGTCTGAAGGATCTCTTTTAGTGGTCTGAAGGATCTCCTGTAGTGGTCTGAAGGGGCTTCTGTAGTGATCTGAGGGATCTGCTGAGTGGTCTGAAGGATCTCCTGTAGTGATCTGAGGGATCTGCTGAGTGGTCTGAAGGATCTCCTGTAGCGGTCTGAAGGATCTCCTGTAGTGATTTGAGGGATCTGCTGAGTGGACTGAAGGATCACCCCACAACTGCACAGTAGTATTTCTGAAGGACAGGACTCTGACCTTTATTGGAAGTCTGAGGTGTACAACAGGAAGAGGAATGGTGAGAGGAGTTGGTCACGGCAGTTTCAACATATTGACTGGACAGGTCTTTCAACATCAGAGAAACATAATCAGTTGTGCTTTTGCCTCAACGGTGATGACTATCAGGCTGAAGCGAGGCTCTGGCGGTGTGCCGAGGGGACTTCAGCTGCTACTTAAATTAAACATATTTACAGCCTGGTAAAAAGCGTGGTTCTGGTCTCCGGAGCGGGAGTTCAATTCCATGACAACTGTATCGTGGTGGCTCTTTGTGAAGATCATCAGATAAAATATTATGAATGCAATCCTGTGGGTTTATCCCAACTGGCTCCTAGCTCCTCCCATGTATCTCCCAGCCCCTCCCAGTTATCACCCAGCTACTCCCAGTTTCTCCAAGCCCCTCCCAGTTTTCCTCCCAGCTCCTCCCAGTTTTCTCTCAGCTCCTCCCAGTTATCTCCCAGCTCCTCCCAGTTTTCTCCCAGTTCCTCCCACATATCTTCCAGCTCCTCCCATTTCCTCAAAGACAAAACACATTTTTTGCCTTACTTTTTAGTTTTCACCACATATTGCTGATGAAGACGATGACAGTAAACAACTGGAAATAAATGAAATCAAATTTAACCTGTCACTGTCATCTGTGTCATCTTTAACATTTGAAGGTGCTTACGATATTAAAAATCATAACCTTTGAACACCAGGGCTGTCAGTGTGCAGCAGTGAAACAAGTGGTTGTACATTTTATTACATGATTATTGTTCTCTTTTATAATTTGAAATCCATTCTTTCCTTCCTGGGAAAACACATTTCCGCTGAAAACAGAACATTGCTTCAGCAATGAAAGAATTCCTCTCTTTTACCCCATAAAGAGTCTTTTTCCTTCTAAACTCTGGTTTTGATTGTCTCATAAAGACGCGGCTCCTTCCTTTTAGAAGTATATTTATGTGTTGACCTTCAGTCCCACCAGCGTCCAGTCTAAACACGCTGCTCCCAGCCTCTACAGGAAGCCATCCAGCGTAAACTACATTAATTAATGTAGGTTGGGATGTGAACATGTACACTTACTCCGACATTGTTAGGCCACCTGTGTTACATCGAACGGCAGTAACTCCTCTCCACGAACGTAAACATCCCTCCGGGGCTGGTTGGAGTTCAGAAATGTCTCATGCAGCAGGGCTGGGTGGGAGGTTTTATTGCTCTACGCTGTGGTGTTGAGGGTTTTGAAGGAAAACTGGAGCTGCTGTTTACTATGCGAGCAGGTAAGTGCCTCAAAGCTGCGGCGACAAGCAGAGGAGCACAATTATATGTTGTTTGTGGCTCAAAATGTGGAAAAAACAGAAGAAAAACACACAAAAGAAAATAAACTGTAATAAATATAAATAAACTGGCATAAAACTGTTGGACCACTCACTAAGTGTGTGTGTGTGTATATACATATATACATATATATATATATATATATATCACATCGTTGTTGTGTGTTTAACTCATTCCAGTACATGTGATGCTTCCAATCATGTCTATGAGCCATGGAGCTCATGGACCTGTTAAAATGAGCTCAATCTTTCAGATTTCATACTATCAAATTTCAGCCAGGTGTTAACAGTTCAGTAAAATGTGCACCAGTGCTTTCAGACCAGTAGTGCACCTGTTGACCCAGCAGATCCAGGTTTCTTCCCTCTTCAAGCCACTGTTTGGCTTGAAGGTTTCTTTCCTGCCATAGTTTACTTTGTGCCTGGGGGTCATGTTCTAGGTCTCTGGAGACAGTTTGTATTGTAACAGACGATATATAAATAAAACTGAGCTGCATTGTTGACTCACGGGGCCTTTAACTGACGACATTTTGAATAATTGAGTCTCTAAAGCCAGTTAGTTTGCTGTTATTTTCACATGATTTGACCAGTTTGTCCGAGGCTGGCGGTCAGAGCTGTGCATTGTAAGATATCTTTGGTAAGATTTAAGTTTTTTATTCGTTTTTTTGTTGGCTTGAAATGGCTAAAAGGGGAGAACGTAGTTTCAAGACATTTTCACATTGTGAGAAAAGGTATTTAAAAGTATTTATGTTTTTTATGAGCATTTCTGCAGGCAGTTACCAGACGGAGCAGGACATACACAGTACGTGTAGCAGTGTTTTACGTGGCTTGAAGCCTGGATGTTTACACAAACTAAACCTCTGTCATTCACCACATATGGCATGTTTTATACCAAGCACCATGGCACAGAGGGAGGCGTTTCATAGCGAGCCAGGAGGTAGGGTTTCACATCTCCTGCGGCACATCTGTCTTTCCTCTGTCCATGCAGCGCTGACGTAACCGCGAGGGCACACGAACACACTCAGCTGGCTCTGATTAACGCCGCCTGCATGTCGATTACTGCCTCTGTTCTGCCATTACTTGATAGTTGCTTTGGAGCAACATGGAGAGTTGGTAAAGCGCCCAAGCTTTGGACGGCCACATTTGGCCAGTAACAACAACCGATGATCTCACGCTTTAGAAATACGTTTAAAGGATAATAGATGCCATTAGGTCAATGCTGTTATGCAAATGACAATGCTTTCACAAGGCATAAAACACCATAAGTGATATAAAAACTTCACCCAAGAGACAAATACTGCAACAGCTGTGGGGTAGGAATACATGACGCTTGATCCACCAGCTCCAACTTTATCCGCCACCTAGAGAGGTTAGTCACTATGAAAGAACGCTAACATTAGATAGAGGGTGGGCACATATTTTAAATTTCTTGGCTATTGCAAAGCATTGTTCTGGGCTGACCCAACAGCAGGTGTTGCATGGCAGATTATTCATTACAAGCAAAGGTGAATAGCAACTTGCAAAAAAAAGACTCACATACGACAAACATTAAAAGCAAAAAGGCCACATGTGTACATACCTAACACACGTACACATAGGTGACATGTTAAACAAATAAAATAAAATGCTGTGAAATAAAGAGCCATAAGAAGTTTAAAACGTTGTGGAGCAGACAAACAGACATAATTCTTTATGAACAGTGTTGTAAAAGCAACTCGACCTCCATACGTAAAGAGGTGGAGCCCTGAGCAAAGGACTACAAAAGTCTCTTTTTTGTTGTTGTTGTTTTTTAATCAAACTTAGATTGTCTCAATGATAGAGTTAAACTTTAACACACTCTTTATTTGATCTCATCTTTATTTTATGCACTGTATACTGCTTGTCTTATAAGATGATTGTACACTTCAGAATATATCTTGTACTTGTTTCTTATCTTCATGTCATCTGTGACCTCTTTATTTTCAATAAAAGCAGGACAGCGGAGATGCAGTGCAGACAGAGACGAGCGCGGCGGAAATGTGGCTGAGTTCTCTGTCCGTCCTCCTCGCAGATAACTGAAACTTATTGACTTTGTCTTTCTTCATTATTGTGTGTTTAATAAATGTTTAGGTCGTTTAAACCTGACTCTCAATCAAAGAACTATAGGGACATACAGAAACAACCCTCCATTTTTAAGATTTTGGAAAAAGTGTCAGCTGGTTTCTTCTCTGGAGTTGCTCAACATTTATGATTCATTTCACTCTCTTTTTACAGATTTCACTCTAACTGTTCTACTCCAGTTTCTAATGATCTTCTGATGTCTGCAAACGCTGAAGAATCCATAGTTCTGGTTCTCTTTGACCTCATCTCAGCCCCTAAAACAGCTGTATATAATATGGAGTCCCTCTGGGTTCTGTTTAAGGCCCTATTCTGCTGAAGATATCCAGCTATGCTGTTTCTTTAAAAATTCTCAATTTCATAATTTGCTGGACTAGATTGATTAACTAACTGATAAATTTTTTTTTTCCAGTTAATTACTAAACAAAATTAAGTAGATGAAACAGATTGTCTGATTGTCCGGGATGATGTGATTTACACAAATCAGGCAGCAAATTGGTTTTCCTGACTCATCTGTACTATCACACCTGAAAAATCTAGGTATTTTTGCTGGTGTCTGATTTGATGTTTTTTGGGTGTCATCCTAAACTTCTGGACTAAAACAGCTTTATTTCCATTTAAGGAAAAGTCGTGTAATTTTAGAATTCAGGTTCGAATGTCGGCGCTGACTTGATGTTTCAAACCTGTCAGAGTTCATGGTTCTCCAGATCTGTTTTATATTTAAACTGAATTATTCCTGCCATGCACTTGCTTCACATTTATAGCATTCATTTGTGTAAAAGACAGCGGAGGACTTTCTTGTCCATACAAGTTTTTAATTATTATACACAGAACCTTAGTTGTTAATTGTTCATCTGTGGAACTGCCTTTTCTGTATGAATAAACCTCACTGACCTAAATCAGATATTTACCACTAAAGGCTACTTCCTTCCTTGATTCATGACAGCAGAAAAATGTTCAGGTACGGTGATGAGACAGTGCTGGTCCATAGTGGACAAATAGTTAAACTGTCATGTTGGTTTTTGGTATTGTTCTTCCACATTCAAAATGGTTATAATTTGCGGTGAAAAGGCAACCAGGATTCAGCTGCGGTCAGATGACTCACAAGCAAACCTACATGGCCGTGGTCTCTGGCCGCCAACGTTATCACTCAAACACAACATTTTAACAGTATAACAACGATACTTTTTGCAAACTTTCTGCAGGTTGTGATGCTTCTTTTCTTGAGGTATTGGCCACCACAAAAACCTGACTGGTGAACTACTTTTTAAAATGATGCACAGGAGCTCAGCTGTCAATGCCATGGCAAAGAATGTGATCTGTGCTTTTAAATTCCATATTTCAGGCTTTTATTTTGAATATATTTTAACCTAAATTAGAAAAACGTTCCTACATAACAGTTAGATGCTCCTTTTCATCTTTGGTCTGGAGCACACGGCACCCATTTCTTCCAAATAAGATATTAAATATTGATTCATTGGATCATATTATTATTCACTACTGAACTATGGAAAATCCTTGCAGTCTTTCTTGGAAGAGAATTGTTTTCTTTTTTACATTTAACTCTACAACTCTTTGCAAAAAAAAAAAAACAAAGGACAAAGAGTTAGTTTTTTATTATTATTTTGCCTATTTTTTTAATATATATAATTTTACTTCTTTAGGGCCATACAAAACACTCCAAAGTCAGCTTTTGCTTTGTCATTGTGGTGTAGTAAATATGGATCCATGAGGAAAAACATGACTCTCACATGAGTCTGAAACATAAGACTGAAAACGTTCACTCCATCTAACCATTTAAATCATGGTCATTACTTGTAATTGGGACAATGAGAAAGTAGATTTTACCTCAGCCAGTTTTTTACCACTGCATCATGGGAAATAATGCACATCTGGCCCACACTCAGATAAAAAAAAAAAACTCAGCAGATCAAATTCTGTTCAGTGTCGTATTTTCCTCACAACTTTAACTTTGGCAAACAACCCGCCAGAACTGGCACGTGGGACACGGAGATCTCTTTAAACAAATGGTTTGATGTTATAAATAAGATGAAGCAAACTAGCTGCTGGTGTTAACTGAGGGATGAAGTTTACCTAAATGTTCTCCGGCCACAAAAACATGTGAGTTTGTTTACATCTCTGTGCGTTTTGAGCGATATGTCAGACCGATGTCTGACCAGCGTCTCAACCACACATCCATAGATCCGTCGTAATACGAGGAACGCACACACATTCGCACAAGGCCACGTTATCCATGCCGTTCCCTGGATCCGGAGCGAGCAGCCGTGAACAAGCCCTTTTCAGCTCAGTTCATGTATGGAGAAAGGACGTCAGTGTGCTGCGCAGAAAAACACTGCTCATTTATTGAGAAGCCGGGCTAACGTGTGCTTAAACATACACACAGTCATATAGACGGCAGCCCCAAATCCCCGTAACACACCTTCAGCCTGGACCAGCATGCACTGGTGAGCCTAAAAATAGCCCAACGGGTCCTCTGTGGGCTTCCTTTGTATGAGATTGGTTGGATGTCATTAAAGGAGGGAGATGTAATCATCCACAGCCCTCAGCCCTTCACCCTCACCTGCAGACTGTCAGTCATCCTGCAGACTCTAAGCCTTCAGTCAGTACATTTGCATGCACAATTTAGTCGACTCATAGCTTGACTCAGGCACTGGACTCCTTTCTCTGCCCCCTGAAGGGAACTGAATTACTTGTAGCAGTCTGCAGCGATTGGTAGCCTGCTTTTAGTTTCTGAGTAATGGGTTTTTCTGGTTGACCTCACACACCAAATCAGCTGCAAATCCAATGCTTTTATTACTACTCATTTTCATAAATGCAATGCATTTTTTTTTTAAATCAAACTTTATAAAAACAATATGCTCAAATGTCCTCAGTTTATAGATGAAAAGTGCAGCAAGCTTCTTACTGAACCAGTCGAGGTTCTCACATGACATAGTTACCGGAGTAAGCAGAGACTGTTTTAACATTTGGGCACTAACTTCCAAAGTTTTGCATGGTCAGTTACTTAATATATTTCAGATTTGTTGATTGGTAAACCAAAATTACTTAAAACTGCTTTCCCCTTCAGTTATAAGAGTGTATAATTCCTATTTCTAAAACTGTGTTTAATTGTGAAGCACTTTACTTTGTATAGTATATAATAGTATTTATATAGTACCATCATTTTGTAGGGTACTCTAAATAAATAAACCTTTATACACCACCTTTCTGTGAATGGTGGTATATAAATACATGTAGTTACTTACTTGTCATTCTTTCTCACTATATGTTGCCCTCTGAAGCCTGACATATGAAGTAGTGGACCTTTATACAAAATACAAATACTTTTATAGTAACCATTTGTAAATATTATTTTTTATTTCATGATGTGTGAGATTACAAATCATACTTAGTCAGTAGGTAACCACATATCAGAGTGGATGAAGATTAGATGGGAGCTCCACAGGGTTCTGTTCTGACACATCTTCCATTCAGCCTCTATGTGATTCACTTGCTCAGATTATAATTGATCCAAAGCACTCATTAAATGCCTTAAATAAACAGTGGGATATCCAAAAGTGTAATGCAGGTAATCAGAGACCAAAACAGAGGTTATTGTCTTTGAAACTGCTGAAGTCATTTAACAATCAGTGCTTCAGTAATAACCGCAAACCGAGGCAGAAATCTGTTAGTCATCACAGACCCGCGGCTGATCTTCATCAGCCGTATAAAGTCAATTTAACAAAAAACACCGTCCTTCAAAAACACATCAAGGATGAGAGTTATGTGGAAAACGAGTTCAGTGCATTTACCTTGAGTTTATTACTGTAACTGTGTATTTACTAGATATCTGTGAGACAGCTGCAGCTGATGTTGCTCCAGTCCTAAGTGAGACCAGGAAACTGGATCATATCACTCCAGTTCTGAGGTCTCTACGCTGGCTTCCTGCCCATCAAAGAGTTGGCTTTAAAGTACTTATGTTGGTTTAAAAAGCTTTAAGAGGTTTATTCCAAATACATTTTATATCTTCCAGCATGTTCCGAACCTTCCAGGAAACTCAAGTCATTTGGAAAAGGTTTGTTTTCTCTCCGGAGTAAAACTAAACATGGAGAAGCTGTTTTCAGTTTTTATGGACCCCATACTTGGATTCTGCAGGTCTGCCCCAACTCTCACTTCTCTCTAATTGAAAATGAAGACATCCCTGTTTGCCTCTGCAGTTGATTAATTTACTTTAATTGAAGGGCTTCCCTGCACTGTCTCTGTTATGCAGGTCCCCTCTATCACCTTAATTGTATTTATTATTGCTGATACATTTTGCAGTAATGGATTTCGCATTTATAAAAAGCCTTTTGAATAGCACCTTTAGTAGAAACTTGCTAAAATATGAATTAAGTTACCGTTTGATCTTGTAACGTCTAAGACCATGAAGGCCACTGTCTCTGTAATATGTTTCCATGGATCCGCCATCGGGAAAATGTGGAAGACCAGAGATGCATATCATTGGTCTGCCTTCAAAAAGAACTTTTGTGCCCGTCTGAAGTTAACTGAAGATCTCAGTTACGCTTGTCTGCAGCAGCGGCCGTGGTGGCAGCTTGCTGCAGAAGCTCTGCGTGGACTGTCTTGCAGGATGGTGCAGGATCATCTTGTCCTGAATGTGAACAAGACAAATTAGATGATTGTGGATTTCAGGAGAGCTAAGATTAAGGTTTTCAAGGCTGTTGTAACATCAGCCTTTTGGAACCTTGGCACGTCTTGGTCTTCTCAGTCCTGGTCCACCCTCAGTAGAAGCAGGTCCTGAAGTAGATCCTCTAGAGCTGGAACAGGTGAAACCACAGAACAAGTTTCCCACCCTCAGATAAGACATACTGAACCGTTTTTCTGTTAGATGATGATGGATAAGCTTTGTCTGATTCGTTCTGCTGATGTTTTTAGAAAATCGGGTACTTGATACTTGAACATGATAATTTTGTCTTCATCTGTCTTGTCAGTTTTGCATCCGTAAGCCAAAAATAACACTAACATCATTTCCAAGTTTTGGCTGTTTTTCTTTCATCATCACGTAATAGTTTCAGCAACTAAACCTCTTAAAACTTTGTGAGACTCTGGCGGCTGAACTCCTGAGTTTATTATCGTATTTAGCCATTTCTTTCCATGAAGAAACACCAGAACCTCTTCATCCTTCAGCCACCCAGCTTCTAACAGTAAAGGAAAGCAGATTCAATTCGAGTCTTCTTTTAGTTATCTACATTCATCTAAATTCAGCTGTCTGTGTACTTCTGTCCTTCACCTCCTTTCAGTGTTGATCTGGACATGCAGGCTGCTCTACGATGCAACACAACAGAGTCTCTGTGCAGCTCCGGCCGGGGTGGAGGCGGTGGGAGGAGGTGAAAATAGGTGCTTCCCGTGGGAAGGAACCCCAGCGTGAACACTGATGTCAGCTGCAGTGAGAGTCACCAGGCTGCTTGGTCCCACCGAGTGTCTGACACAAAGTTAACTTTGTGTTCTAACTTAAAACACATCATGAAGCTGCTGGTGACTGATGAAATTCAAATATCAGCATTCTACAAGCCTGTACTGCATTTTTATGCTGCTAAATGCATCATTATGCAAGAACTCCATAAACTCTGAGACGCAATCCTGCGATCATGTGATCCAGCGATCCGGCGATCCGGCGATCCTGCGATCCGGCGATCCGGCGATCCTGCGATCCGGCGATCCTGCGATCCTGCGATCCGGCGATCCTGACCTGTTGTTAGTATTGTTTTGTATCTGTACAGCTTAAACCTCTGATTAAAAAAACAACTTTATATGAAAGAGTACACGCCCACTATAATTTTAGTGCAGTCTGTGGTCCAAGCTGCAGTTGGCCAACTGTATTTTAGTCAGTAAATATTTTATCTGCAAGTAGAACAAGAAGGTTGTGTAAGTGGGAATCTATTGAACATCAGCGCCGACAGAATAAAGTATAAAACCGCAACAGGATCAGCAGGATCCCCTTTTTCAGTCCTACACATTTTGTTTTGTGTGTGTGTGTGTGTGTGTGCGTGCGTGCGTGCGTGCGTGTGTGTCTCTGTATAACATAATAAAATCAGCTGATTTCTGTGAGTCCTAGTGTTTGGCACATTTAACCTAAAATGATAAGGTTTGTTTGATCTTTGGACAGCTTCATGATCCGGTTTCAGCCAGTCTTTAACTCTCAGTTGCCACATTTGTCCCTAAAACACTGCCTGAAAACCAACACCAGATAATCACTTCGTGACTGTGTGAAACCTTGGTATTGTTTTGATCAGGATTTGTCACAGAAACAGTATATTAATCAAATTTTTGATGTCTAAACTACACATAAGCAAACAACTAACTATGATAAATATGATGCAAAAACATGAGGTAATGTACATATGTGTGTAAGCAAATGTGCGTCTGTGTGTGTGTGTGGCATGAAGTCTGTAAACCCTGTGATGTAAAGTCATGTGGCGACGAAGTCTCACATGACTCGAAACGACGGACGAGATTTTGCCATCAGGGTTAGTTAGGATGAGAGGAAAAAGAGAAAAGGAAAACCTAAAACAAATGGAAAACTAAGCTGCTCTGCTGTTTCCCACACGGAGACGCACCAATGTGAAGCCAACTTCACACCTGCTCTCAGGTCATTCAACCGGGAAACGTTTTCTGTGGTGAGAAAACGTGTTAACAAGCCCCAACAGCGTGGATGCAATAATAGATTAACAAACAATGAGCAAACGCACTTCAGCAGCTGCAGCTAATAAACGCAGCTGTGGCGGGATCAGCGGGATCAGCGGGATCAGCGGGCCAGCTCGCGCTGTTTGCAGCACGGGAAAGACCAAACTAGGTAAATGCACTGAGTTGTCTGTGCTCAGACACAAAAACAGCCTCGTTCGTGGACTGTTTGCGAGTGATGACAGTGATGGTCGGGTCCTTGGCAGACCAGCGTTCCTCTCAGTTTGGTGAACAGCTGGGTGGTTGCAATCCTCCGGTGGTCCTGAGTACGTATAATGTTCCTGGATCATAATCACACGGTTTTTTATGATTGTCTTGCTGGAGCTTTAACCTGCATTAATAGATGATCTTGGACTATGATTTCCAGAAGTTCTCCTGAGTCCATGAAGTGATTATAATTATACAAGCTTGCCTGTTTTAATTGCACCGTCCCCTCAGGCCCATAGATCACAGGCATCCAATCTGAATTTTTCTTTTTTATTCCAGTTTTTCTGAATCTTGTACGGGACATTATGAACTCTGGAGGATGCAGTTTTACTCTGAGGAGCCTTAGTCTGAAACTGTTTCACCATTTGTGGTGAGTTTTTGCAGATTGGTGAACAGATTTACTCCGCTGTGGACAGCTGTTTATCCGATTCCAGGTTTGTGTTTAACCACAATGACAGTAGGGGAACCTGGATGAAAAGCATGCAGAGGTGTGGAAGGAATGTCTGTTCAACATCTGCTTAGGGGGGGTACATTTGACCTGGGGCACTCTGGGTCACCAACAGGAAATGTGTGGAGGTCAGTGGTATGTAATCAACGATAGAAACGCAAAACATATGTACCTACCTCCTGAGGCTCGTCCTCCGTGTTATCAGCAGCAAACTGAGAAGATGTTTCCCTCACACGGAAACATCGCTGACAGAAAGTACAACATGCAGCCGAGCAGTATAGTCGAGCTGCACGACTTCCATAGTTTACGCTGGCCACGGGAACGACAAAAATTTACAATGTGGTAACCGAGTTTACACAAAACAACACCAACTTCTATTTTTTAACAAAGCAGGGAATAAGAGCCCATTGTGGATGTGTTTGTATACTTACATTTCTGTCATGAAGAGCAGGGTTGTTGTTGGTTTTTTTGCTGATTTGACACTGAAAAGTGAACGAAGGAAAGGAAAGGATGAACACTCTCCAAGTGTGTGAATAAGGATACTCACAGCATCATCCCAGTGCTGTGGAGGTCCCCACACTGGTGAGACGACTACATGATTATGGATTGTGAGTGAACGATTCCTTATCCCTCTTTCCATTCACTCGTGAAAATTAGTCAACTATTCTCTCATTTGCAAGACGTCCATATAAACTAGTGGTTTATTTTGTGAGCAGTGTCTTGGAGCAGCTGGTGTGCAACAGATGGAGGATGTTTGCAATTGTGAAAGGAAATTTTTGTTTAAATTACTCACTTCATCTTACATGTTTATTTCATATTCTAAATGCAAATAACTTAAAGGAAGCAAACAAAATTACCATTACCAGTAGGCAGTATTCAGTAGGCAGAGTCCTGATGTCTAAACGTAACTAAACCAACCAACGAAGACAATGAATTGTACCAAGTTGGAGGCAGTGAGAGTGGGTGATGCCCTCCTCATCCTGTAAAAGAAAAGTGGGCAATTTGGCTTGCAGGCACCACTAAATGATGAGCACCAGAGGGATTTCAGAAGTGTGTATATCCAATGCTGACAGGAAAATAAATGGGTATGCTCGTCATACCAGCGTGTTTCCTGCACTGCACCACCGTTCAAACCTTTTACCTCAACCGTCCAGGCTGTAGGTGTCACCACAGCTCAAACCGTCATAAATAAAATCTACTTACACAGCTGCAAATATTATACTCTGAATAGCACATTAAGAACGTTCACTGAGAGTCACAAGCTTGGCTGAGTGTCTAAGACAAAGACCTGGGATAGGGGTGACTCTCACAGCTGGCCTGAGGGAAGAGAGTGTCTCCGGGGGCTCGGTTGGAGCTCCAGCAGTCCTCTTTTCAGTCCTGCCAATCTTCATGTCAGATGTTGTTTTGGTAGCGATATTTTGAATGATGTTGGATGGACAGATCCAACCAACTGATCCAACCAGCTGATCCAGTCAGTTGATCCAACCAACTGATCCAACCAGCTGATCCAGTCAGTTGATCCAACCAACTGATCCAACCAGCTGATCCAGTCAGCTGATCCAGTCAGTTGATCCAACCATCTGAGCCAACCAGTTGTTCCTTCCATCCATTTACCTATTTTTGGATTAATAGAGGTTAGGTGGGGTCAGCTCCTGTCAAGATGATGTCATCCAGAGCTCTGAGCATTATTCTCTAAAGTCTGTTTTTCTTATACAGGCCATAATCATAATCCAAAAGGTGCATCAGTACTTGATGTTACAAAAAAACTTGTGTTGTCTTGAGGGTTTGATTCAGCCACATGCGCTGCCTCGGCCCCCCATCTCTGCTTTCTAGATGATTTTCTTCAAGTGGTAGCAGCTTTCTGGTCTTGTGGACTACTCGGAGAGCTTGAATACGTCCGGCCACATTCACCCGTTCAGTCATACAACATTTTCTCAGGCTAGTGAGGTTCAGGGTCGTTGATGCTTTGACATGTGGGCTGCAGACACAGATCAAACTACTAACCTTCCACCTGACAGACAACTGCTCTGCCTCCAAAACCACAACAGCACCTCTGCATTTGTCTGCTACCATCATCAACTGGCCGTGCTGCTGCTGGGAATCACTTCCAGCAGCGTGATGGTGCCCCCGCCGGGACCCGCTCGGGAGGTTAAGGTATTTTCAAGCGATGAGCACTTTTTCAGGTGGAGTCATGACAGTTTGTTTCCAATAGTCTCAACACAGAAGCATTTAGAAAAGGAGAAATAGGAGGAACCGTAAATAGAAATATGAAATACATGCATGCTTGTTTATGACTGAAGTCGATTACTTTAGACTTTAGTTCTTATTTGCAAACCATCAAAGTTAAGACTCAGGATCCTTTATGAATTTGATTGTAATCAGAATCACACAACAAACAGATGCCATCGCTGCGACTCACATATTTTGGATGTGTAGTAATGGGAACTATGAAGAGGCGCTAAGCTCTGTCTGGCAGCTCTACCACAACTGGCAAAGAGGGGGACCCCACACTCTGGACTGCTACCACACTCAGCAGTGTGTACGACTCGTGAGGGTGTGGGTGTTTGTTCAGACCATCAGCGGGATGACTAACAGGACAGTGGATGGATTGTTGCTGAGAGGGGGGAGGGAAGAGGGTGACACAAGCAGATGGTGAAGAGGTTTTTCTGTTCATCCACACTGACTCATGTTTCCTTATGTCATCATCACACACTTGCGCAACCAATCGTCCGCACTTATTAAATGTCAAACATTTGTCACTTCCCAGCATGTTTTCACTGACCCCTTCTTCAGTGCTCTTATATTATTTTTCAGTTAGTTTCTTTACTTGTAGTTTCAGTCATAGTGATCTGCTGAAATTCTGCCAAACACAAACAAAATTTACAAAAAAGTTCTTTCCGAGTTGTCAGCTGATTCCGAGTCTTGCAGGACTCATAGGCTCCAAAACTCAGCAGAAATCAAACTTTGGTGCGATGCATTCAAGCCAAACTTTGATTTCCAGTTGATAAATGATCATCATCTGCAGCTTATTTCAACCTGCACTTCATGCTCACTTGGTGTCTCATGACTGAGTAGAAGAGTCAGCTTGAGGAAACATAGGAGCCCTAAATGATGAGAACAAAGTCAAATCCATACAAAAAACGAAGATGAAATCAGGCAACTTAAAAGCCACAGCGTTTCGTTTCCAGACTGGTAGCTGGTTCCACAGGAAGGAACCCTAAACGCTCTGCCTCGTTCTGGGCTCGGACACGCCGGGGACTGTGAGTACACCAGCAGACTGAGACCGAAGTGCTCTGGCAGGCTGGGATGGAGCGATAGGTCTTCAAGATGAGACGGGGCCAAGCTGTTTGGAGCTTCATGTGTCAGAAGGAGAATTTTGAATTAAACTGTAAACTGAACTGGAAGCCAGTGCAGTGAAGCTAAA
Source organism: Xenentodon cancila (assembly GCA_014839995.1). Classification (NCBI taxonomy): domain Eukaryota; kingdom Metazoa; phylum Chordata; class Actinopteri; order Beloniformes; family Belonidae; genus Xenentodon; species Xenentodon cancila. The sequence goes on along the minus strand of CM026212.1, from coordinate 2,134,199 downwards.
ACTGGGTGATGGGATCTCTCTTGGCGGTACCCGTCGGAATTCTGGCAGCAGCATTTTGGATCAAATGAAGCATTTCAACAGAATTATTTGGACATCCTGCTAAAATGGCATTGCAGTAGTCCAGCCATGACGTAACAAATGCATGTGTTCGTTTTCTGCACCGGGATGGGAAAGGATGTTCCTGATGTTTCCAGTTCAACGGAGATGGACGGAAGCCATTCCTGAAACCGCTTCCAAAGTCAAAGATGACGCCACGGTTTCTCACAGTCATTTGGGAAGTAAGGCTAATCCCATCGAGACAAAGGAAATTACAATGATTTACAACGAATACAAAACATTTCAAATAAAAGTTCTCACTCTTTCATGCAGGGGAACATTGACGTACTGTTTACAGGTTTTGGTTCTTACACAGAACTTTACACGGCATCAACAGCTTCCTATGTGGAGTAATGTTTTCTGAAACTTTCCTTCTCTTTGCACAGATGCATCATCAGCCTTACCTGAAGGTCTGCACAGGTCTGTCAGTGACACAGTCACTTGTATCCGGGTGTGTTGAAGCATCTGAGACAGGCAGGAGAGCGGCCCTCCAGGACCAGGGTCCCCCACCCCTAATTTAGAATTTACCGCGCCGTTCTTGTACATAACCTGGGGTCCACATAGCTGGTCCTCGAGGGCCGGTGTCCTGCAGGTTTGGAAGATGACCACTAATTAGAATCAGGTGTGTTGAAACAGGGAAACGTCTAATACCTTTTACACAGACGGTACGGTAACCGACACCAAGTCCCTGGTTATGTCTTCATGTCTTAGTTTGGCACTTTGTGGCAGCAACTCTTCTAAGTTTCCTCAGACGGTACCCTCCATCTGTCCGACTCCAACAAGGGGCTCCTGTGTTCAACAAAGAATTCACGTGTACTTTAAGGGAAAATGAACGGCAGAAAAGTGTCTGAAGTCTCCCTCCGTCTTTTCATGGCTGGTGATGTGCACCTGAGGACTCCTGAGCGTCAGACCTCTACACTTCCTGCCTTGTTGAAAACCTCAGCTGGGATGAGGTCACTGCTCCGGCTGATTCTGCAATACAGAAATATTTTCAAGAAAGTGCATACAAATGTTTTCACCGTCCAAGGACACTGCATTTCCACTCCAGACACTTCTGCACCGTCGCAACACTCAAACGTTGTACATTTGACGTTAAAATATTTAACTTTTCTAAAGCCACTGAGAACGTGAAGCCCATTAGAAAAGTTTAGTCATCCACCGGCTTTCTGCTCCGTCTACATATGTTCTTTATGTCTACATATGTATTTACTCACAGGTTTATTCATTCAGTTCTGCATTTAGTAAACACCATGTTGTTGGCAGATGTGTACTAGGTCGTTCAAAATGATCCCACATTACCATATTTCCAGAAAAAAACTTAAATTGAGAACTTGGCTTTAATGTTACATTAACATCATTAACATCTTGTAGGAACGAGTCAGGAGCCTCTCAGAGAAAAGTTAAAGTCATTTCTGAATTAGAAAATACATCACATGACTGTTCAAACACAGACGACAGGGAAACAAGCTGCAGGGCACAGAGGAAATAACATGTGATCTGAATGAACTTCTTCTGTTGCATCTTTTCAAGGACATGAAGACGTGAAGCGAGTTCCTGCAATGTCCCCGTGGATAAGCTGCACATGAAAGGACATGAGCTAACATGCAAACAAAGTGCTCAAGAAGTGATTTTTCCTTGGAAAAATTGGAACAGCTGTCAGCCTTGCAAGAGTTAAATCTGGACCTCCAGACCCACCTGGAGCTGAGGCAGGCTCCCCAGATCCAGTCAGAGGTTGACATCGCGCTCCTGTCCCCGCTTTTAGGATTCAGTTTGGTTCATTTTCATCATTTCTCTGTTATTTAAGCAGAGGGAATGTCGTGATATAAAGACACTTAAAGTCTTCAGCTGTTTTACCAGAATGTGACGCTGGACCAAAGAAAAACACAGACCTGATGCCAGAGCATCACCTAAACCTCCAGAGTGAAATGCATCTCACCGCTCGTGTCACGCCTTTACTCTTCAGGTGGACCCCAGACTTTTATTCTACCACGTGGACTTTGCGTCCAGGCTGCACTTGCCTGAGCCGGGGGCCCTCGTCTGCCGCTGGGACCTGATTTAGTGACGGAGGGGGCCGCACTCCCTGAAAGTGATCCAAGTAAAAACAGGTCTTGTTGATACAGTCATCTGAGCCAGCTGGATAACCCATTAAAGTACGTGTTCTCCAGGCGAGCGCCGCGCTGGGGACCAGCTGTGCACGAGGCCAGCAGGAACCACGGAGGAACATCAGCGGGAGTGCACACTCGCAGATATCACCCCTGTGGGAGTGCTGGGCTGACAGGCGCTGCTTCATTGATTATCCCATCATGTCTGATTAGAACGATCAGTGTTGGTTTGGCTGCTCCACCACAACCTCACATATCTGTGAAAAGGTGTTTGCTTCAAATGTTAGCTCACCTGTGTTTACCTTTGACACAAAAGGGCTTTTCTGTTCTGGTGTGTGGACAGACGTGTCGGGGTCAAAGGTTAGATTTGGGCTGTTTCCTGGTGTAGCCCACTGTGACTTCTCCATCACTCGCCTCCGTATCTACGTCTCTCCACCGCGCCTGAACTCATCATTCCCCCATTCGCATCTCTGATAACCAGCTGGAGAACCGACACCTTTCAAGAGAGTTTCTGCACGTTTCTGTACGTTTCTGTAAACCCAACATTAGTTGAATGAACGTGTGGTTTTGGCGTCCACCTCATCACAACTGAGATGACGGAGATATTCCTTAAACCCTCCGTGTAGAGTCAAAGCTCTCAAGCCAGAAAAATTCAGTCTGAACCGGTCCAACAGCATCAAAGGTGTTAATAAAGGTCTTTATAGGGAAACTTGTACCGTTTTAATCAGAAGAAAACAAAAAACAAACAAGCAACAACTTCCAGACCTGATTTCAGCTCATAATATGGAGCTATTTTTGCATTTCTGGAGCACAAAGGATTTAAACAAAGAAAAAGGGAGTTGAATAAACAGTTGCTGTCAACAAGTGATTGTTGTGATTTTGTAAAAAAGTACCCATGAAAGTCTCAAAGAGACGGGAGTTCTGTGTGAAAATCATTCAAGACTGGAAGGGATTTGCACATTTGCAAACCTTCCCGTTGCAGGAATGTGGAGGAGGTTCAGGACAAGGGTGTGAGCCTCGGCTGGACATCTGTGACCTCAGGCAGCTGTGCATCAGGATCTCATTCACCAACAGCTGATATTACCATGCGGACACGGGATTACTGAGAGAAACCTTAGTGGAGCGGCGCGGCGTGGAGCGGCACGGAGTGGCGCGGCGTGGAGCGGCGCGGCGTGGAGCGGCGCGGCGTGGAGCGGCGCGGCGTGGAGCGGCTCGGAGTGGCGCGGCGTGGAGCGGCGCGGCGTGGAGCGGCGCGGAGTGGCGCGGAGTGGCGCGGCGTGGAGCGGCGCGGCGTGGTGCGGAGTGGCGCGGCGCGGTGCGGTGCGGAGCAGCGATCCCCTACATCGATTTAAAATGTTCAGCTTGTGCTGGCTGGACGGCATCTCGGATGGACATGAATCAGAATTCTTCATGTTTTTAGGATGAAATGGTGTCGTGTGATTCCAAGCGTAAAAGAGTGTCCTTGACCTTTTCCATGATTATTTTTATGATTAATAATGACTTTTTCAGTTTTTTTCAACAAGTAAAACCACTTTTTGAAGACATAAACAAAAGCCGGCCTGTGGAAGACGAAGGTTTGATTACTGGTCTCAGCCTTTTGAAATAATTCCTTTTATAGGTGATTATAGGAAAAATGTTACAGGCCGTGTTTGTTGTTTTAAATGTGTTGTGGGTGTGAATTGTAAAAACGTTTCTCACACTGCCGCATTAAATGAAGCTGCAGAGAGAAAAATGGCATGAAACATCTTGGCTTCATACGTTCAGAGAACTCAAAGCCAAAATGTGTGAATAACTTCATCTTTTTTAACTCTTTATTCCATCTTTTCACATTGTTTTCTCGATTATGTTTCCAACTATGTGGTGAACATGGAGAAACATCTGGCAGACAAGCTGAAGCTGAAACTCGGCATCAGATAACTATAAAGCATGACAAAAGCCCACATGACAACCTCCTGCTCGGCAGTCTAACGTACCTCAGCTGGTTGGGATTTGTTCTTCCTCATCTATATTGTCTGCCGGCCCACGGTTCCACGGTTCCACGGTCCTACGGTCCCACGGTCCCACGGTCCCACGGTCCCACGGTCCCACGGTCCAGTTCTGTAAGTATCTGGAAGTCAAGTGTGAAACAAGGCGGTTCACTTAGCACACATGCCTCCACTTCAACACTCGCCACCTGAGGGGACAGGAGGCTTTTACTTTTCTCAACACGTTCTCCTTATCTCGTCCTCATCTGCACTCACCCCGGCTGCCGAACAGCCGCCGTGACCGTCATCACTTCCACGACTGCTTTTGTACTTTGGAATTTCCATTTTGGGATTTTGCAAAGACCAAGATGCCGGCAGCTGAGGGCTCTTATCGTTCGTCTTGTCCCTGCTTGCGTCTATTTCACCTTAGGGAGCATCTGAAAATGACTGGCCCTGCAAGATAACGTGAATCTTTAATTTTATTCAACAATAAAATAAAACAAAATGTAATAAATACACATCTCTAACATTAGCAAATGAATAAATGTGCTGCTTTCTTTTTGAGGTTTTTACCAGAACAAAGACCGACGACGTCTACTTTGTCAACAAATGTGCAGTACAGAAAATAATTGAACATTTCAATGAGACCTAGAGGAATTTCAGCGTGGGACGGTATCGGGAACATGACCGACTGGACACTCGTGATCTCCGGCCCCTCCGATGAAACTCGATCAAGGACCATCGACAGCGGATATGGACACGCGATCACACCGGACCCTTACAGTCCACCTTCCCTCACTTCACTCCATTAAAGTCTTTAAACCACCTGCAGACTGCAGCTGCGTGACAGGCGAGAAGGTCATTTCTCCTTCATCTCACCACCGTAATCTCAGCTGAGCAGAACGTGATTCTATCTGGAGAGAACAACATGCTTCAAGTCAACCAATGAGGCCCATCCTCTCATCCTGGTGGGGTCTATGGGCCGGGGCATGCCCGCCCTTCAGACCAAACAGAAGGCTGCAGGAATATGGACGTGATGGAGACGATAAAGTGTGTATCATTTTAAGATCATGTTACCAGCACCAACTATGAGGCTCTGTTCATCATTGTTGCTGTATCCAGTTAATAAGAGAGTACGACTCTCCCCGGGATGCGCTGAAATCCTCCCAACAATGCTCGCCTTTGTCTAACATCTCTCAGCTTATTTTTGAAGTTAAATGGCTGGTAGATGTGTGGCCTTAAGGAAACCGAGTGTTTGTGCCCAGTCAAGCCCATAAACCCCGGCGCTGGCGCTGGCAGCGAGCTGGATGCGAAGCCCTGCTGTTGTTTTTGTTAATCACTGTTTGTTGGGACCGCCTGCTGGTCTTTCTAGCTTTTAACACCCACCAGACATTTTATTTGGCGTGGATCTGCCAATAGGTCAGAAGATCGCGTCAGCGTCAGTAGGGGAGATCAGCTGACTCACTGGATTGGTATAAAGGAGGATTAAGTTGTTTCCAGATGGTCTCCTGTCTAAATATTAGGTGTAATTTAGAGACAAAGCAGAGAACTTGTGCTGCATCAAAACTTTGACTAAAAGTGAATGCGTGTTGTCTGACTGGGCTGGTTCGCACATTTCTGTGAGGAACGACAAACCATCAAAGTCAGCTCTGAGGAACACATACTCCAAGATAACCCTGAACCCTTTGGAATGACCTGCTTTTATGCGTTAAGTTGATATAAATGCAGTTGAGTCTTTATTTAAATTGTCACTCACTTTTATTCAACACTGATGAAACACTCACAGAGCTGGGTGGAAAACAAGAACACCTGGAGTTAGGAGCTGGTTGAACTTCCAATGCGTACAGTAACTTTAAGCAACCAGTTTTCAGTAGCTTTGGATTAGACCTGCACAAGTTGGAAGAACGTTTGACCATTTTTCTTTCCAGAATTGCTTCAGCTCAGCCACTTCGTGCAGGATGCCTGGTGTGGACGGCTCTCCCGAGATCATTCCACAGCATCACTAAGAGGTCTTAAGGTCTGGGTTCAAACTGGTCACTCCAAAAGATCCTCTTCATTTCTAAAGCCATTCCATGGTGGAGTTACCACTCTGCAGGATCAACCAACTGTTACTCAGTTCCAGCTGGTGGACACCCACCCTGACATCATCCAGCAGGGTTTGGTAAACTTGGAATGTCACTTTCCCCTCGGTATCGGTAGGTGGCCCGGGCAGTGACACTAAGGCATGATGCTCCTTGCTTCATTGTTGGAATGATGTTTTGATTTGGGGAAACTGCAGTAGCAATGACGATAACCAAGACGCTCTGCCAATCTTCAGGAGGGAAGCGACGCTCTACTTGGAGAGCAGTCGCTCCCTCTGTGGTGTTCTCCTACGGCCACACCTCCTCCTCAGTGACTCTTTATGCTCATGAACGAACATGTTTGCCAGTTCCAGTTATGTCTGTGAGCATTTATTATTTACTCCTCTTTGTTTCGTTGAGGATTCTGTGTGAATGGGTCCCCCTTAGAGAAAAGGTAGTCAAAGTACTAAATTGTGTCCATTTGTAGACAGTTTGCCAAACTGTGGACGGACTTCTGAACACTTTGACTGACTTGTATCCCTTTCCAGCCTTGTGCAGATCATCTACTCTATATTCTTGTCTTCTGAGATCTTTTTCCAAAACATTTTTGACATCAGTAGATAATACTTAGACCAGCAAAAACTTGATCTTTTTTTTTCAATCAAACCAGCTGACTAACATGGTACTTTTTCTTGCTACAACAAAGAAAAAAGAAATGTTTCTGTCGAGTTGGGATTTTTGTCTTTGCATGTTCCGACTCTACAGTGTATAACACTGTGAAGTCCCATCCACCCTTAAATTATTCATTAATCACATTATTCAAGTTTTGCTCCACTTTGAAGATTCACATGCTGTAGCAGAGGGGATGTCAGGCCCCCAACCAATCAATCAGATGCCCGGCCTTCCTGATTCTGGCTCTGCTGAATAAGTTTTATCTCTGCTGATTAGATGTTTTTCCTCTCTAATGTCGCCTCATGCTTTTTCAGGATGTAAAATATTTCACCTAAGTGAAGATTCACTGCAATCTGTTTATATATATATATATATATATATATATATACACAAATGAGCACAATATGAATTTTGATTTTAGACTCAACTTTAGGATCAACTGGATTACAATGAACTTGACTGAACTGGAATATATTATAGTTCAACTGAACTGTCCTTAAGTAGCCTGTACCGAGCTTGTTTTGAGCGTAAAATGCCTTGAGATGAAGTTTGTTGTGAATTGACATTATGGGATAGACTCCAGCCGACCCCCTGACCCTGTATAAGATTAAGACAGTATAGAAAATGAAGGAAAGGATTAAAGTGTGTGGCTTGTTGTATTGCACCTCTGTGGCACTTTGAACAAAGGACTGGACAGACTTTTTATCAAGACCTCTGGACCTCGATGCCTTGTTTCAAAACTTCTCACATCCTCCAGTAATGCTGAAAGTCTCTTGTACTTTTGGGGTACTTTTATTCTTTTGCATATACAGAACCTGAGTGTTCATTTGGGGAGGTTTTTATCACCAGCGACTCCATACAGCAGTGTTTTGTATTAGATATGAGACTAGTGATCTTTTATTGAGATTATTTCTGGCGAGACAGAAGACAGCCAAGTAGGTGTGTCCTAAGCAGATAAATCTCTAACATATTTACTAGAAACACTTATCAATCTACACTGGGACATCAGGGCGTTGGGATTCTGCAGATATGCAGGCTTCTCCTGCTACTCCGCCAGATTTCTCAGGAATGCTTTCACAATCACAGCCTAAAGACCACGAAGGAAATCTATAACCTCCATGTCAACACGGACCTCTCCGACACTCTTGGCTTATTCCAGTGCATCCATTTAAACTGTGGGGTACTCTGGCAAATGTACAGCTTTTTACACTGGTTGTTGAACTAAAATGTTTACTTTTCTGCATATAGTTCAACAAAACTGTGACAACCATGACTCTTTTAAGGGGATAAAACACCTTTAGGACACCCACCACCTCCATCTTACAGCTGATGTTTTTCTTTACAGACGTTTTTTTTTTAGTGTTACATATAGAACAGGGCATCAGCTACAACATAAACTATAAACTTTACGTAAACTTCGTAACTGAAAGGGCAATTTTACTGCTTATCATCATAAGAAGGTTGAATCCAGCAGCGAAGCGACCCACATTTTAGACTGAAAGCATAAGCTGCCTGTCTGCGGCTGAGCTTGTTAACCTGTTAACCTGACACCCACTAACATCTGGCTTTGAGTGCAGTGGCGAAGCTTTTTTTCAAATCCTTCTACAGTATCCGTGGATATTGACCTCCAGCTTCACTCAGCATTGATGGAGAAAGAACGCCCAGTTGCACATGCGTATTGCCAGTGAAGGTGCTGCGAAAAGGAGACATAGCTGCAGTTCATTTCACGTTTATGTTGTAACGTCTCACGTGGAAAAGCCCTGAAACGTACAGCAGCCGCTTGTAGATAAAACGTGTTGACACTGAATGATCTCAGAAAGTCATTCTCTTCAGAAAATGTCTTCCAGACACAGCTTGCAGCTTCTTATCCGTCATGTCGTCACTCTGCACATCCCCTCAAGCTTGTCACCTGGGAGGAGGTAATAGTTAGACGTCCGGTTCTGACTGAGTCTTTGTCATCGTATCACCGAGGATACACATGCTACTACTGCCAACGGGAAATGATTTAGACTGCTGTTTTTATCTGGTGTACCTGCATTCATCTAACTTGCTTGGTCTGACATCTTTCCATTGAAAAAGGTATTATTCTTTCCATCAGGGCGCTCTGTTCTCCGATTGGAGGCTTGTTGTGGTTCCTGGAGTTTCCAAAAGTAGAGTGGGAGGTAGAAACCTCAGCCTCCACCGTTTAGCGGATAGACACCCTCCATATCTCTGAGATCAAAGTTTCTGATCAAGGTTAGAGTTCAGTTAGTCAGTCAGGTGTGAAAACATACGAGTACCTTTAATCCAAAGTCTCTCAGTCGAGTCAGTGGAGTCATCTGCACAGGGAGGAGTCGAGGCCCAGGTCACACACTTACAGACCAGTCTGGAGGGGACTATGGCGATAAATGTTGAGCCGCAGTCAACAGACGGCGGCCTCACATAGTCCCCCTACCAGAATCCACATGGGAGAAGGTCCTGTGGAGGGGGAGCACGGGGGTAATTTCAATGGATAGGTGAGGTTATTGTAAAATGTGTATAAGTTTAAAATATGTTTAGGTTTGGTTTGGTGACGACGGCTTGGAAAAAGTGGTGAAGCCCATTACAACATCAGTGAGGAAGGATACAGTCCACTGATTTTCAGTGAAATAAATAGCTGTTATTTCCTACTTTAGGCTTTAATCGGTCACAGTTCAGGTCAAAATGACCCGAGCCAGAGCGAGGGCCCTCAGAGCGCTTGCCGATCCCTTAGCGCCTTGCAGGGTTTAAATAAGCAGTTTTATGTCTGAGTTTACCTGCTCGCGTAGCTGGTCATCTAATAAAGCACATAAGTAGGCAGAGGTGGTCTTTTGGGTCGCCCTCACCAGCCTCTCATGTAAATACCTTGCAACAGCACAGCATTTGCAGGGAAGATGATTCCCAGGTATGCATCGAGAGGCCAGAGCATTACCGCGCTGCATTTGGCAGAGCGGAAAGAGACCACGCGGCCACTTTCTTGCTCATTGAACAAAAGAAAGGATCTATTAGGAAATGGATTACCTGGCATCCGTTGGTTCGAGCACCAACCACCTTGTTCCATGTTCGCTGTGCTCATGCATTGCCGTAGTTGGCCACAGTCATGAGCCGTGAGTTACGATGAGCTGACCCGACTCCTCAGGCCCGTCCGAGAATTTGAGCTCACATGTTGCAGTTGGCCAAATTCCTCCCATTTCTGAATTTATTTGACTCATTTACTGTCACTCAGAAGTAGGAGGAAATGAATTCATTTCATTCCAACCATGTACTGTAATGAATCATAATATGATTCTTGCAGCATGGGCAGACGTCCCGCAGACTCTGAAGTGCTGTTCGCTCTGGACGGCCCCATCTGTCGACCTTGTTTTCTAACCAGAACGTAGAAGGTGTTCACAGCTCCGGCTTGCGGCTGTATTTTTTATGTGCCATACATGCATGCACTTCCAGTGCCTTGGGAGTTGCAGCATGTGAAGGTCTTTGACAGGAGCACTGTGCACCCCCCCAGCTCCCCAGACCAATGCAGCAGGCCTCTTTATGTAACCGCCTGGGATCAGGTTAAGACGGGCAGCTGGACATCAGCACCAGCAGAAGCTGCAGCCGACGTACCGTACCTACCTACAAACACCTTGCAAACACAGTATTTAGAAAGCCAATAGTAAAAATGAGAAGTCCTGTCAACGGCCAACTGTTGTTTGAGCTAAAACTGCACTTATTTCTTAGATATGTGAACGTAGCTCCCTGCTGCAGAGTAGGACAAGGGTTTCCCACACAAATCGCTCGTTCGCGTGGTTATATCAGCGGCTGATGAATGACGGCTCTTGTTGCAGTGTTTTCTGACGGGTCAGAGGTCGCTGGTGTCCAGCTTAGGCTTGTGCCCTTCACCTTTACACGCTCAAACTCCTCCATATTCCTAGAATTGTTCAGTGATGTTCAGTGCAGAAGGTGACGTATGCAAATATACTCCGGTCTGTCTTTAAGGAGCATTGTGTTTGAACATGTCAATGATTTTTCCTCAGGTTTGTTGACAAAGATCAGCAGTTTTTGTACCAAAGTCATTACTACAATCACATTTGGATGTCACCGGTTTGTCTCCAACCCTGGACCTGCAGGGCCGCTGTCCTGCGTGTTTTAGGTGTTTCCCTGCGTCAACACACCTGATATGGACGACTGTGTCATTAACAGACATTAACCGACCGTTCATTTGAATCAGGTGTGTTAATCCGAGGAGACACCTAAAACACGCAGGACACCGGCCCTCCAGGACCAGGGCCGCCCCCCTTTAGAGATCATTAACGTATTATCGATCTGAACTGAAGAGAATCACAATGAGAGAAGGAAAAAAAGAGAAAGTTCTTTTTTGTTTTTTATTTTTTATAACTCTGCGGTCTGTGGTCACCTCAACCTTTATGAGACCAGCTTGTAATGATCACTAAAACCTGGAACTGCAAACTTAGCTCCAAGCTTCCCCTCCCGAGTACCACAATTTCAGCAAGGAAGATGTGAAATGCATCTCGTGCTCTGTTTTTGTCATTAATGTGCTTTTTCTAAAGGGCCAACACATACATCAAATGTCTGATTTCAGGAGTGTAAATCCAGAAGAACCCCCCCCCCCCAACTATCTTCATTTACCAAAACGCTGCAGTGAAAACAAAAAGTTGAGCTATTGTCATCATGTGTTCTTGCCTTGGTATGTTATGAAGTGAATTAGGAAATGGTAATGCAGTGTTGATGAGTGGTGGATGCATTTAAGAAGGTCCCCTGCTGGGTTTTCTGCCATTCTTGGCATCCTCGTTATAGTCGGGTTTCTTTTGGGTTTTATTTGTTCTTATTTTATGTGTTTGCACGTTCTCCCCATTCTTACGTGGATTTCACATGGAGTAAGAAGTGCAAAGCGGTTTTAAAGGCACTCTATGTAGTAATTGGAACAAACATGCTGTCCCCACCCATGAGTGCAGTAGCGTCAGTGGCTCAGTGTGACTCCTTTGTCAACGCCCCCATGTGGTCAGAAGAGGTTTTGTTACATAGCGTGCCCTTAGTGGCCACACCTTATAGAGGAGGGGGGCGGAGTGGAGTTGAAATGTTAACTCCACCCACTAAAATGTAGCTGCTATGCCCCACCGAGGTCAAATCCAGGTCCCAGTCCATAACTGAGACGCCGAGTTGACGTGTGTTTTGTGTTTTTCAACGGCATACCAACAGATGCAGAAATCGTTCCGGAGAACCGGGTTCGTTTTCTCCCGTCTCCTGTCAACACGCATTTCAGAACTACGTTTTTAGTATGACAAATGCAATTACTTGTTTTTCTCCACTGTCATGTAAACGCTCACACTGACGACAGCAGCAGACCTTGCACCGAGAGATTTGGGACTCCTGAGTCCGCCTTCAGACCTGGCACGGATCTGCAGAAATCTGTACTACAAACACAGCTGAAAAGGAAGCTATTGTTCTATATCTATAAAATGTATTTTGTACCAAAACATGAGAAGCATTTAATGAAGACCTGCTGTTTCCTTTAACATTAACTAGGTGAATCACATTCAGCAGACTTCCTGAACAAAGGCAACGTCACTATGTGGCGTCATCCCGGGAAATAGTATCCATAAATATTTATTTCATCAGCTTGGTGCTTCTACAAGTTGCTCCTCATTACTTCACTAGCAAACAGAAAGCTGCGGATTCCGAGCCGTCCGTGAACGCCTCATGATAAAGTGTGGCTCCTTGACTCGCGGTGAGGGGAGGAAGTCCACGCAGACCTGCCTCCTCCAGACCAGGAGCGAGTCCTCCTAGGGAGCACTGCCGCGTGACCGTGACAGGATGGAGGACATCTGCAGGGAACCCGCTGCGTGAAGTTTCACGGGACGTCCCGCGGAACCTCCCACGCCAGCTCCACGGCTGGAGGCATGAGTGACTGTACACGTTGACGACCCTCCGAGCGGGTTCGGGCTTTTCGGAGACCTGTCACCGTGACCAGTCGATGCGGGAGCTCCGTTTCACGCAGATCCGCTCGCCGCGTCCACACGCTCCGTGAAACTGTCAGAGGACGACTGGACACGATGCGAACCCGATTTCCACGCGTTGCTGTTCCCCCGGAACATGTGCAGCACGCCGCTGCGCGCGGCCGCCAGCAGTAGCCCACCTGTGTGGATCCGGACCGGCTGCAGCATGTTTCTCTCGTGGGTCCCCGCCAGTTTGTTTCTCAGCTTAGTCGTTTCTCGGACACGGGGCGTTCAGGTGCCGTGGGAAAACTGGATGTCCGAGCAGCGGAATCGCGGCGACGAGTTCGAGGTACCGAGCTCGCAGCCTCACATCATCTTCATCCTGGTGGATGATCAGGGCTTCCGGGATGTGGGGTACCACGGCTCTGAGATCAAAACCCCGACTCTGGACCGGCTGGCGGCGCAGGGGGTCAAACTGGAGAATTACTACGTCCAGCCGCTCTGCAGCCCGTCCAGGAGCCAGCTCATGACCGGCAGGTAAACCCCTCCATAGCTCCGTCTCTGTAGGACAGGGAGCCCCAGTGCTGGTCCTCAGGCACCTGCGTCCTGGCTGTTTTAGACGTTCCGCTGCTCCGACGTACCTGGTTCCAATGGGTGGAGCCGCTCTTCTGCTGCTCATTTGTACATCCGGTTGAACCGTGCGTGCTGGAGCAGGGAAACCTCTGAAACTGTCCGGAGGACCGCAGTGACCCTGAGTAGGTGGATGAAGGTCTGACACCATTTCTGTGCCAGATCCCAGCCGGACCTCTGTCCAACTAAAGCTAGTGTGTCGAACAGCTGTGTTGCCTTGGCAACCATAAGGCGCTTCGGCGTTTGACGATATTAGAGGCTGAGGGTCATTAATGTATACAGTATCACAGGGGTGTGATTTGTGGTCTAGCTTTGTAGTTTCCCGTGGAATGTTTCTCCTCAGCAGTTTCCAGCGCGGAGCATCCCGCTCTGCTGAGCTCCTTCGCCGGCTTCATCATCTCCGTGGTAGAAAACGGGAGGAGGCTTCCTGGGCAGCGCAGGCTTTTGGCAAGCGGCCGAACAAATAATGAGAAAAGTGCAGACGCATCCGTCTTCCATCTGCAAGCTTGCTCCGGTCCCAAAGTCTGAACCTCGGCGAACGTCTGTGTGGGAATGCAGGCAGCTCGGAGAGGTAGTTTAGAGAGTGAAGAACATAATCCATCCATGTCCTGACCCCAAAACATCAGCTGGTGGACGCTCACCAAAGCTTAACTGTTCAGTTCTTTTAAGGCTCTCTGGCAGGCTCGCAGCAACTTGTCAAGACAAATCTGGACAAAACGCAAGTGCCTCATAAGAGTTACGTTTTTTTGCCTGTTGATGCCCGTTACCAAGGCAACCACCCGCATCTGCTTTCAGCAGATCTCATTTTCCTCCTCTGCTTGCAGGAGATACTTGTGATTATTTGTGCTCAGCTGTCGCCCAGATGCAGAGACTGTCTGATTGAATTTTACAGAGGACTAAAATAAACGTTACCCAGGCTAAGACAAATGACTGTCAGTATGTTCTGTGTGGCAGGACGGATGGGGAGGCAGGGAGGCACGCCACCATGGCATTTGATTTGAGTATCAGCCGATACAGACTCCCGACCCAAAATTGCCCTGATTTCAGTCCCTGAGTGGAATCGCTGAGTGGATCAGGACCTCGCTACTGATGGGTGTCCTGTTAGTGGTCCTCAACCGTAGCTGTGATGCAGCACTTGACACTGGATAAATCAGCCGGGGCGCTCTGGTTGGTCCTCCAGGTGAGAACTAACGTGGAACCAAAGCAGAACCAGACGTGTAGAATCACGTGATTTAGGTCTCTGAGTTTAAGGCTTTTGTTTCTGCAGGATTAAGACCCTCGTGCATCCGTTTCTGTGCTGTTTTGGGGCTTGAGTGAAACCGTCAGAACGTTCTTCTGCAGCCGTCACTGCAGTGAGTCAGTGATTTAGTGAGACCGATAAATACAAATATAAAACTATAATGTATGTAGCAGGATGACGGCCAGTTCACATATATTCATCCCACACAGAATCGGCTTCCTGCATTTACTTGTTTTTTTATTGACAGTTTGTCTGCTCTCAAATGCTGAAATCCTCATTTTCCCAACGTTGTTTAGTTAGTTAGGTGGTTGGTTAGTTGGGCAGGCTTCTGGGAACATTCCCAGAGTTTCCTGAGAAACAGTGATATCTCCAGGTTATAACAGAGACCTGACTAATGGATTTGCTTTTGTAGGGAACAGTTGGCAAAGTTACTGGAAGCCTGCAGAAACCGTGACCAGAAGGTGGGAAGGTCCGTCACGGGACATTGGGTTCACATGTCAAGAGCCCAATAAAACTGCTCACAAGCAAGTTAAGTTGTTCTCGTGGACAAATGCATCGCTTTCTTATGCAGAACGAAGAAACTAAAGAGCAAAGAAAGGAATGAACAAAAGCAGACATCTGCATGTGCAAGAATTTGTTTGCCGGCGCTCCGACTGTGCAGAGGAGCGTCGATGAAGGTTTGATGCAGGATGTTTTGAAACCGTCCCCAACTTTGATTTCCTTGACTAGCACCAGGTCGTCAGTGGACACCTGTCCGGGTGTTTTCACGCTTAAAATGACCAATCAGAGCTGGCGAAGACACACTGGTGTCTGCCCAGATTGTCGAAAGTCATATTGATTTGAGTCCACCGAACAGAAATCAACTTTAAATGTGTTTGTTTCTGCTCTAAAGTTTGACTCGCTTTTGGAGCCGGCCTCTATTGGCCAGTCGAGGAACTGCAACGAAACGCAGTTGTGCACGAGCCTCAGAGCGGAAGTCAGGTGGTTGGCGCTTGAGCAGCCTAGGTGGCGTCGGTCCCGCTGCGGGAAACACTCGCTCCACCGGCGTCGCTCCGATTTCTGCGACCCTTCAGATTCACCTGATCACGGATTTTTAGCCGCCTATGTTTTTCAACGGCAACCAAAATGTCTGGATATACCTCAGGTTTTCCGTGCATTCCTTGAGCTTTAAGTGTTAATATCTGTGGTGCAAATGTGTCCAGGGAGAAAAAATACAACATTTGTTTGTCCCACAGGGAACTACGGGGCGGAAAACCGACCGCCACTGGTCCAGCACACCAGTGACGCCCTGTCGCTGGGAGAAAACCCAAGGTGTTCGGTTCGGTAATGAATTATCAGAACGCTCCGCCTGTCTCTGAGAATCGTGGAGGATAAAGAAGGATCAAGTTAAACGGGCTTGTAAAAAGAAATGTTAAACCAGCCATAAAGTTTTGGCACCAAAAAGACACAATAGATCACTTTGAGCTTCGCTGATACAAGAGCTAAAATATGTGTATGATGTATGTAAATGCCAGAAAGTCCACATCCTGGATCCGCCCGGACAAGTAAGCTGACATGACGTGCGCGCTTGAAGCACTCAGTCGCTCCAGGAGCGTGTTCACGTTGCAAAGGCAGCGAGTGGAGAGAAATACGGGTCTCCCCGTGCCATGCCTGCCCTCTTCAGACACTTCTTACATTCAGGGAAGGATCCGTGGGAATGGGATGGGCTGGGAAAGCTCAACTCTGGACTCACGGTTCTGACTTCTCATCCGTGTAGGTTAACAGTGAACCCAGGTTGAAAGGTTTATGACGCTGTGGGTTTCCAGCAGACAGACGGCGTGACTGCGTTCACCGGAGATCTTGTTACCGGAGGTTCGTGCGCTTCACTCTGCTCCCCACAGCAGCTGTGCACAACTGCGTCTGCAAGTCTGACAGTTGTTCTTCTTGGTTTCCGTAACGTTATTATATTTTAATGGCCTGAAGAAAATGATGGAGTTCTTTTCCCGTCTTTCCTATATGTTTTACTTCTGAGCTTAATCCTCCTGGATACGACGAACGGTCCTCAACGCGCTGAAGGCGTGCACGTGTCATTGTTCCTTCTGTTCACACTGTCGTTATAGCCAGTCGTGCAGGTTTTCAACTGGCCAAAGGCTGAAACCGCCCTTTCTGAGCAAAGACGAGGCCATTTATCGTCTGATGTCCAAATCATTAAATTAGAAGCCGCCCATCGACAAACAAATGAGGGATGTGCAAAGCGGAGCAGGGTTCTTTCAGGGAGAACAGACGGATTCCTTTGGCCTTAAACTCTTAATCTCTTGGATTTTAGTCGGGTTTAAACCACGTGGAGACAAGGTCATCCATCAAAACTTCAACTAATCTCACCCTCTCCGTCAGGTATTTCTGTTTCCTCAGTGACCTGAACTAAGGGGTGAGTAGTGTTGGGGGTTTCCAGGGAATAATCAGCTGGGCGGATGTGGAGAATGTAAATGAAAAAAAAGGCAGATTCTTTGCAGATATGAGCCCAGATATTTCATATTCTTTGTCATCAGCTGCATTTCATCTGTTAATCTGTTTCTGGATGTCCAACACGTTCCAAAAAAAGCTGACATGGGAATAATTTAGTGTTTTTATGGAGGTGTAATGGAAAAACAATATTTTTGTAAATGTTATTTAGAAACAGGGATGTGAATAGATAATTGTAATGATCATTTATGTCAAAACAAAGTTCCTTAATGAAAGATTGAAAAGGTTTTGCATAGTTCTCCTTCTATGGTGCATAATAAGGGGCAACGGCGTAAACCTAGTCTGGACACCTGAGGCGTCCAGTCCCTCAGACCGCACTCCATCGTTGCTCCTCAAGAATGCTGCAATCACACGGACAAGCGCTTTAACCTTGTGAAACTCTACAATAGTGGCACATTCATGAATCCCATTTAGGACGTTACCCTCGAAGCCGTGGTTAAGGATGTGCAGGATGGCGCTGACGTCTCCGGGCTTGGAGGCGTCTGGCACGGACCGCCGTGCAGGGGAAACCCGTATTGTGGTCGTGGCGGGACTGGCCTGACTGAGTCCTGGCGTGTCCAAAACAGTTTTGAGGCCAGAGCTGCAACAAACCTAAACGGTTGTCAAAAAGAAGAATCAATTAGTATATCAACGAATGGAATTAATTTGACATCAAAATAGTTTTTTCACGCTTGGAAATGGGTCAAAGGAAAAAAATCAAACATTTGTGTTTATCATTTGTACGAGACAAAGTCCAGCCAGAAGGGAATTTGTTCATGAAAGCGCCGAGCGTGTTCCTTAAAGAACATAACAGAAGAAGCTGAGGAGGACCGAGGGAGACTTCAGAGACAGCGAGGACAGCAAATGAAGAGGCAAACTCGTCCGGGGCTGACGTTGATTAGATGCAGAGTGCAGAGCCGAGCTTGTTTATTTGAACCACATGTGAGGAGGACGTGGAACAGCAATGCGAGAGAAGTTCCCTGATAGGGCAGCCGGTCTCTGAAACCTCTCAGCCCGTTGCCTGGACCTGGGGCCAGTGCACTTTCCTAATGGGACTTGATTGGCGGCGCTCGGGGGTTTGGCTGTAATGGCGTGAGTTGGCCTTGTGAACAGGTGCTACTATAACTCCACTGAGGCGTTTGTCCTGGAAAAATCAAAATCAAAAACAGAAGTGGACTGAGAATGAATTCCAAAGGAGATTGAGGACAACGGAGCGTGGTCCATCCACGACTTTTAGGAGCTTGCTGTCCTGTCTGGAACGTCTTCCTTATTCTTCCTCGTGCTATTCCCATCCAGTTTGCTGATTGTTGTAGATGTTGCAAAGGTCCTGGGAACCAGTTTGTAATTTATGGAACTGTTAGTTTGAGTTTGGTTCGTCTGAAATGAATTGGATTCCAGTTGGATTCATTTGAATTGTTGGGAATCAAGCTGCTCTGTATTTGTCGGAGTTTCACTTAACCTGTTTATCTTCTGTGTAAAAAGCCTTGAGGTGACTTGGACTGTGAATTGGTGACTGATTCAGTTTTTAACCCCTTCAGCCTGATGTGGTCTGGTCCAGTCAACTGAGACTTTAAATAACTGTTTCTAAAAGAAATGATCTGTAGTGGTGTCTTATTCAAATGTTTCTAGAAATCCTTCAATATTTAAACGATATTTTGTCTAGTTTTAATTTAAATGTTTCTCTGAAAAATGAAATGCAAACTAAATATAACTACGTGTGCGTCGTGTCGTGGCTCATGTGACACGACAGAGGTGCTACTTCCTTTATTAATACGTTTTTGGCCACATTTTTAGCCCGACTTGAGATTAAAGTCACCAAGTCAAAATGTGAGGTTAAGTTGTTGCCATTGGAATCAAGACACGTGGCTGTCTTAACCAGTTTACAGCAGGCCTACACGGTTTGTAAATCACAAAAAGAGCAAAACATAACGGTTTTTGTCACTTTGGTTGATTGGATGCTCTATTTCAAAGAAAAAGGCATTTGATAAATGAAAACCTTTATTTACCTATTGTAATGTTGCAGGGAGGTGAAATAAGAAAGTTGACAGGGCGTCTCGTTTTCATGTCTCATCAGTACATTTTACTCAGTTTACACTCAACGAGACAAAATAAGTGCAAAATAAAGCAGTTAAAAATGGGTTTTTCTCCCTTTCATTAATAAAATCAAAGATAATTAAGCCTTTTATATATAACATTCAATGCTTTGCGCATCAACCAGAACAATATGAACATTTAGATATATTAAAAACATGTTTCTTATTTAATTTTTCCAACTTTTTATGCACCCATTGTTTATGTTTACTCAAGTAGGAAACTTTGAGCAAAGTACATGCAGGTATCTAATCGTTTTTATGTTCACATTTCGTAAAAATAAGGCCGAAATATGGATCTAATTCCTTCCTTCTCAAAACCAAAATAATGTTTGCAAACCATTTTAGGAGCAGTAGGCGATATGACATTCAGTGTTTTAAACGCTTGTCTACAGAAGGAGAAGAGTGGCGTGTTTTCGCCAGAATACGATCTTCAGATGAGATGCTCATCCAGAACGAGGCTCATTCCAGTTTCCAGAAACGCCCTCATCTTGTCTCTGCAGCTTCAAACGGAGCTCGTTGACAGATGAAAACATATCCACCAGATACGAGAGTGTAGGAAGCCATCCGTCGGTGAACAGATCCACGCCTGACGACTTCTCCCCAAGAAGAAAAGCATGACTTTTTTAACCTCTAACACACTTCAGGATGACGCAGTAAATGTGTGTCGGGCAGTTGAGCAGAGATGTGGAGGCCTGCGCCATCAGACATGTATCTGTAAAGACCGCAGACCTGCTCTTAGCTGTCGCAGCATGCAGGAACAGCCATACAGGCCACTGAGGGCGTGGTTCCTGTCGTAAATGTCATAACTGTGGTCATGGCTGCACTATGCATGACATCAGTGAGTGCAAGAACTTCACCGTCACGCCATAACAGTGTCGTGTCAGGTAAAATGCAATAAAACGAACCTGCAGGTGATGATGTCAAGGCATCATTAGCTGTTTCCTGCAAGCAAAATGCAATAAAACGAACCTGCAGGTGATGCTCAAAGAGCGTCAGATGTCTTGCAGGTTTTGGCACCCGATGAAGGTGCGGGATGAGAAGTCGTGAGATCCTAGAGTTTGCCCCGAGGGCGAGCATGAATGTATTCATCAAATGTTAATTTGCCTCGCTGGTTCACTGTCTTCCTGAAAGATCGTGCTGTTGGCAGTCAAGGTGATTTATAATATCAAATAAAAAAAGGCATAAAACTATGTTTGAGGCGTATGTTGAAAAAGGACTGCAGATGGTTTAATGGTGATGCAGAAGCGGCAGTTTTGTGTCTTCTAATAATGTAAAACAGATGTTTTTTAGAGTCTGAAGGTTTCCACGGAGGTCTCGTGTAGCTGTAACTCTTCTGCACATCTCACACTTTTCATAATGAAGATCACGGTCCTGGTGATGCTTCGTTCGTGTGCACTGCAGGGGAGCGGCGAGGTTTTAGAGCTATACACTACCAATTCATCCCTGATTTCTTTCACGTCGTCTAGTTTGACTGAGCTTGAACAAAGTGAAATAAAAGTCGAGGTCAAACGACCAACAGACGGGCTGATGCCAGCTAGCAGGAAGTTTGTGCTTCTGTCATTGTTGATTATGGGACTGAACTGCAAATAATTGAGTCTAATGATATGCTTGTTCCCTTATATACCACACTATGGTGCAAACTACGAAAGGCTTTGGTCTTGTCTGTGGGAAGTGGAGGCTTCCTGGGTCTGACCACCGTCTGCGTCTCCTCCAACTGAGTCCTGCTGCTGGAAACTAAACCAGACACTTTAACTCCCCCTCCCTGGTGACAGTTTGACTGCACATCCCAAACCTCAGGATGGAGCCGGGGAGGTTCAGAGGAGTTAAGATGATGAGGAGGCATCTGGTTATGTTGGTGCCTGCGTTTTGGAAATGAGCTTTCACTCAAAACAGACGTTGCGAGTCAGATGCAGGACTTGATGTACGGGACTTAAAAGAGCTGCTTCCAGAATCCCTCGTCTGCCTAAATAACAACGTTAACTTGGCTCCTGAAAGTCAGACCACTAATCCCGCTGCTCACTTCCTTTAATTGACTGCATCAGGAATCACAGCAAGAACACTGGCGCTCGACATTCTTGGAAATGTTGATAATATTGGGGGTCCAGGTTTTTATGCAGAGAGAGGGAAGGAGTTCCCATGAACGGGCCTTAAAGGCCCCACGGTCTGGCTTTGCAGCACCAGCAGTTGTGAACCGTGTGGTCCCGCCAGACTAGCCCGGTAACTGCAGCGTCTCAACAAGCACGACTTCAACTCATATTCAGCTATTATGTGCTAAGCAGCAATAAATGTCAAGTACATCTGCCAGTTTTAAAAAGACTGACTTCTAATTTCCTGCCAGAAACACGTTTCCACTTATAGGTCGTATCAGACGTCCTCAGCACCGACAGATGTTCACCTACCTGCACATCTGTCAATGGTTCTGTGGTGGCTTGGTGCCAAGACGACGGTGAAGGCATCATTAGCTGTTTCCTGCAAGGCTTTGACTGACAGCTTGTCTGCTCTTTTTTTTTAATTTTATTTTCTTATCCGTTGACTGGCCGTTACCAGCCTACTTCCTGTCCGTCGGTGCCCGACACCCGAACGTTTTCCTTGGTACGCCACCCCATAAGCCCTCTTGTGTCAGCTCAGAGTAGTTTCATCTGGACATGAACACACTGAAGATGAATCATTGTGTGACTATTCCACCACAAATTGAAGCGTTAAGATCAACTAAAGTTTTACACGGTAGCATATGAGCATTATCTGCATAAAGTCATGGAGCAAAGACTACGATTCTAGTTCATCAACTGGCTTTGTTCAACGCTCACAGTTTGGGAAAGTCACTCAGGAATTGTTAACTGTAATGTAGTTTTCTGCTGTAATTTAATCAGAACAGCATGACAGTCATGTCATACTCACCTCTGCTTCTGTTTTCAGGAGAAATAGCTGCTCCATCTCCTAATTACATCTATGTTCGGTTGACTGGTAGGAGGCTGAAAGATTTTATGTTGCTGCTGGTTCGTAGCATGTAGCATGTAGCACCTCAGCACAAAACGGATCTTCACGAATGGTTAGCTTGATGCTAATGCTAATAAAGCTGAGAAGAAGAACTATTAAACAGCTTACACTTGTAGCCTTTAAAGTTTAGGAGCAGGTTTGAGCAAATGTGCTACACACACATTTAAGATAATATGAAAAACAACTGTTTACTTCTCTTTCTATAATATTAACTTTACACTTTGCAAAAGTCGTGGTCTAATGATAGCTTTAAAATGTTCCAGCCTGGTTCTAATGTTAGCATTAACCTGCTAACACTCAGGATCTAATGTTAGCATTAACCTGCTAAAGCTCAGGATCTAATGTTAGCATTAACCTGCTAACGCTCAGGATCTAATGTTAGCATTAACCTGCTAAAGCTCAGGATCTATTGTTAGCATTAACCTGCTAAAGCTCAGGATCTAATGTTAGCTTTAAAATGTTACAGCCTGGTTCTAATGTTAGCATTAACGTAGTAAAGCTTAGTAGCTAATGTTAGCATTAATGTGCTAAAGCTCAGGATCCAATGTTAGCATTAATGTGCTAAAGCTCAGGATCTAATGTTAGCATTAACATGCTTAAGCTCAGGATCTAATGTTACCATTAACGTGCTAAAGCTCAGGATCTAATGTTAGCATTAACCTGCTAAAGCTCAGGATCTAATGTTAGCATTAAAGTGCTAAAGCTCAGGATCTAATGTTAGCATTAACCTGCTAAAGCTCAGGATCTAATGTTAGCTTTAAAATCTTACAGCCTGGTTCTAATGTTAGCATTAACATGCTAATGCTCAGGATCTAATGTTAGCTTTAAAATGCTGACACTTAGTAGCTAATGTTAGCTTTAAATGTTACAGCCTGGTTCTAATGTTAGCATTAACATAGTGAAGCTTAGTAGCTAATGTTTGCATTAATGTGCTAAAGCTCAGGATTTAATGTTAGCATTAACGTGCTAACGCTCAGGATCTAATGTTAGCATTAACGTGCTAACGCTCAGGATCTAATGTTAGCATTAACGTGCTAATGCTCAGGAGCTAATGTTAGCTTTAAAATGCTGAAACTTAGTAGCTAATGTTAGCTTTAAATGTTACAGCCTGGTTCTAATGTTAGCATTAATATAGTAAAGCTTAGTAGCTAATGTTAGCATTAATGTGGTAAAGCTCAGGATTTAATGTTAGCATTAATGTGCTAACGCTCAGGATCGAATGTTAGTTTTAAAATGCTGAAACTTAGTAGCTAATGTTAGCTTTAAATGTTACAGCCTGGTTCTAATGTTAGCATTAACGTGCTAACGCTCAGGATCTAATGTTAGCATTAACGTGCTAACGCTCAGGATCTAATGTTAGCATTAACGTGCTAACGCTCAGGATCTAATGTTAGCTTTAAAATGTTACAGCCTGGTTCTAATGTTAGCATTAATGTGCTAAGGCTCAGGATCTAATGTTAGCATTAACGTGCTAAGGCTCAGGATCTAATGTTAGCTTTAACTGGCTTTGTTTTGAACTTCCGGATAAACCACCTACAAACATCCCTTCCAGTTTCCTGACGTTTTATGGGTGATAATCACTGCCGTTGGTTTAAAAATTCTTTGTAACATCACATGTGAAGCATGTCCATATGTCTCCTCTTTTATGTTTCCTAGCAGCATTTTGTTATTTTATGGATTTTTTTTTTTGGGATGAGAGCTTTTTGTTTTGTCTTCCTGGTAGGAAACCAAATATGTGCATATGAGCTCCTCACTCCACAAAGAGATTTGATCGATCTGAGGCTTTTTTCCAACTCATCCTGCTTTTCCAGATAATTCAATTATACTCACACAGAAAACCTATTTATTTAACACTTTAACACATTAGCAACATATCCAGACTTTCAGACTCATTGGTGCTAAACAGGATATTAAGGAGCATCTATCCTCTTTTTTCCCCCTGAGGCTGACTTTGTGCTCCGGTCTTCCGCTCCTGTCTGTCACTTATCTACTGAGAAATTTCTCTCCTGACAGAAAAAACCAACAGTTTGACTTTGTTGTGATTTAATTTCTTTTCCCAAATTTGACATGCGCTTTAATGAATGCTCTGATGAATAATGCGAATTACAGCACATATTTGATGTTTTGGAGAGAAAGTCCGAGAGGCCACGCTGAGAATGTTTGGACATATATGGAGGAGGGATAGCGAATATAAAAGGTTGATGAGGTTGAAACTGCCAGTAGGGAGGCCTGGAGGAAGACCAAAGAGGAGATTTATGGAGTGTGGTGAAGAAGGACATGAAGTTATTTGGTGCAGGAGAAGAAGATGCAGTGGTTAGTGGTTAGGGTTAGATAGTCGCTGTGGCGACCCCTTAAGAGAACAGCCGAAAGGAAAAGAAGAGGGTTCGTGTGTGCTACATCTGAAACATAACTTTTATATATTTAGGTTACTGCCGCATCTGGTCACATCATCCAGAAGTCTCTTTAGTGACCCAACATATTTTAGAGGTTCACCACTAATCACACAAGGCAGGCTAGTGTTTATAATCAATAACCACTTTGGGGTTTCGGACACATTCGGTTCGACCACCTTAACGGTCAGTCACAGTTAACACCATCGCTCCTTCTGCAGCCTTCATTTCTTTTAGACAATGTTTGTCGTGTTTTTATTCTACTCTGTGATGGAGTAAATATGTTTTTTTTTTTCCCGTAGGTATCAGATCCATACCGGGCTTCAACATTCCGTCATTCGAGCCACGCAACCCAACTGCCTTCCTTTGGAAAACGTCACGCTGCCCCAGAAGCTCAGAGAGGCGGGCTACTCCACGCACATGGTGGGGAAGTGGCACCTGGGCTTCTACAAGCGGGGCTGCCTTCCCACCCAGCGTGGTTTTGACACTTTTTTTGGCTCCCTCCTGGGAAGTGGGGATTACTACAGTCACTACAAATGTGAAGGAGCCGGTATTTGTGGCTACGATCTCTACGAGGGTGAAGAGGCAGCTTGGGAACAGGATCGCGGTTTGTACTCAACTATGATGTTCACTCGAAAAGCGATCAGTATCTTGGCCAATCACAACCCTCACAGACAACCCTTGTTCCTCTACTTAGCCTACCAGGCAGTACATTCTCCGCTGCAGGTTCCTGAGCGCTACCTTGAGCGCTACAAGGGCATTCCAAACCTAAACCGCCGTAAATATGCTGCCATGGTTTCCTGTCTAGACCATGCCATCCACAACCTCACGTTAGCACTGAAACGCTATGGCTACTACGACAACACGATTATAGTGTACTCCTCAGACAACGGGGGTCAGCCTTTAGCGGGTGGAAGCAACTGGCCCTTGAGGGGGAGTAAGGCTACTTACTGGGAGGGGGGCATCAGGGCCGTGGGCTTTGTTCACAGTCCTCTGTTGGTGCAAAAGGGGACAAAGTGTCGATCTTTGGTCCACATTACTGACTGGTTCCCCACATTAGTGACCCTGGGTGGAGGGACCTTGGACGAAGATCTCAGTCTGGATGGGTATGATGTTTGGGAGGCTATCAGTGAAGGACGTCCTTCACCTCGGCAAGACATTCTTCACAACATTGACCCAATTTACATTAAAGCCAAGAATGGGTCTTGGAAAGCCGGGTATGGCTTATGGAATACCGCCGTCCAGGCTGCGCTCCGGGTGGGGCCCTGGAAGCTACTTACAGGCGTACCGGGCTACAGCGACTGGGTGCCCCCACAGACCTTCTCCAACCAGCGGCTAACCAATCGCTGGCATAACGAGCGTGTCCATTGGGACCGGGGGAAGTCCCTCTGGCTGTTTAACATCTCAGCTGACCCTTATGAGAGGGTGGACTTGTCCCAGCGTTACCCCCATATCGTGAAGAAGATGCTGATGCGCCTTGCGCAGTACAACAGAACTGCCGTGCCGGTCCGATACCCGTCCAAAGACCTGCGCTCTAACCCTCAGTATAATGGGGGGGTGTGGGGACCCTGGTATAAGGACGAGAAGGAGAGACAGGAGGAGGAGGAGACCTACAACAACTTGTTCTCAAACCATTTTGGTAAAAGAAAATGGAAAAATAAATCAAGATATAGAAAGTTGAAAAGGAAGGCAGGAGAGTAGCTTCCTGCATCTGTGAAAACCCAGTTTGCCTTTTCTCAGGGACACTTCCTGTTTGCGAATTGTCTTTTCAGAAATGACACCACACGGTAGCTTTAACTGTGCATACTGTCAATTCCTAATACTGTATGGGGAAGAAAAAGAGCAGACGGCCTTTTTAAAAGGCATTTGGATCAAATGTTTCAACACTACTGCCGTGCCCGTACCGCTGAGACCAAACGCCAACGTCCCGGGCGTTGAAAGGCTGTTTTTCTAGATTCTGTTCTGCATGCTTGAACTGTTGTCACTTTGAGACTGTTAAATACACTTGTGTTTTACGTAGAGTAGAAAATTCTTTGACAGTTGCCATAAAACGTGGCGAGACAGAAATAAATACGGATGTATTATGTTGACTGTAGCGCCGCAGAGTTGTGGAGAGATTTCGGATTCCTGTGATGTACTGTACGTTTGTTTCTGCAAGCATCCTCCCAGATCTTTGGTCAAATGGATCTTCGATGATGTCTGGTCTGGCACCAGGCCAACCTGAATGTAAGTTTAACACAATAAAAAAAGAAAAAAAAAGCTCTTTGCCTCCTCTATCTTTCAAAAACTGTCTGCTTTGCAGTTTATTGCAGGCATATTTCTTTATTCTGTTGACAGTTGTTCTCCTGTTACTGGAAAGGTTTTAACAAATCATTTGTAGAAGCTGATAAATGACCGCAAGGTACATTTATCCTTGGAAAATTCAGTAAAGTCGGATCTTACTGGTTATAAAGACCTAATTGCTTTCATGTAGTTCAGTTACTTAACTGGTGCTTAACTTTACAAGATGCTGCAATCAGTGGAAAAGTAGGAATGGAACTTTTCCCTAGAAATGAACATTAACTGCAAACGCGGTACTTTCATTCCGCTTGTGTTGCTTGGCGCCCATGGAAACAGACCGTACTCTCCTAAATTCAGGATGTGCGTGACTGGTTTGAGCTGCTCGTGAGTTAATGATAATGGCTGATTTACAAGACAGTTAGCAATTTTAATTCCTCTAAGTGGCTCCTAAATGCGCTTGACCCTGAAGGACTGGCGGTTACCTCACATGTGGCTCCGGTACAACATAAAGAGTTGAAGTAAGAACCAACCTATTCCACTGCAGAGGGGCTTCCCCGTAACACGGGCTCCAGGCTGCACGGCATATCCCTCCCGCCCAGCCCAGCTTGGATCCCCTGCTTCGGCACTGCACTCGGTGCCAAGTTATGAGCTCAGAGTGTTCGAATACTGACTCAACTCTCACAGCATGAGCTGTGTGGAATGAGCAGTGGTGACAGCTTGCATCCATGCTGATACAGTTGGAAGAAAACGAACGTGAACCCCTTGGAATAAACAGGCTTTCCGTATTGAGGACCCAGAAAAATGTCATCTGATTTTCATCTAAGCTACAACAGAAGACTAATACGATGTGGTTAAGCTCAGAACGCACAGTTATGATCCTCACACCCGTTAAACATTTGCAGTAGAAGAGAAAATAAGTAAATCCAGAGAGGAATCCCTTCATCAAAAGGAAGTTTGAGTCTATGGTTTGTTCACCTGAAGTCCAGAGATCTGGTTTGGAGCTACCTGGAATGATAAGAAGCTTTATGTTTGTATTTGTGACTTAGATGACTACAGGTGACTACAGGTGACTACAGGTGACATTTTAGCAGAGATGAACCCTGAAGACGAATTAATTTTGAGGGATTCACATGTTTTTTTTTTTTTTTTTGCTGCTGTCTGAAGACGCAACTTCTGATCATTAACCAACAACTTTGGTGCTGAGCATGTGGTGCCGTGGCTGGTTTTCCTCGGCACCCTCACGCGGATCCATTTCAGCCGGCTGTATTGGACCTGCAGGAACAGACTTCGCTCAGGTAAGTCTGGTCTGGATGTTAGTTATAAAACACGGGCCACGCCTGCTTGAGGACGTGGAGCCACAGCTGGGACTTTCACGGTATCAGATTCTTAATTTGTCACACCGGGGTACATTTCCCTTCCCAGGCGCTCTAGGAGGACTTAAATCTGGGACTGTGGGAATTCACATTTGCTTTCAGTTATGGGCATTAACATCCTTCGTATGGGAAAAGCAAGAGTTGTTTTTTGTTTCTCTGTAACCGAGCTGTAAGGCAGGACATCAAGTTCCCTCAGCCTTTCCCCTCACACGGAGACGGCCAGTTGATGCACATTGGGAAAGAAAAAACAATAAAGCTTTGATCACACCGACACCTGGCAGGGCTTTGATGGGGGTTTTTCATTAAAAATGCCACCGTGTAAAAATGTAGTTGACATCCGTAATCAAAGCGCAAATCAGCCGACTTAGTCAAGCAGCCGGAGCGCGGTGACCCTCCTGCTCCAGTCAAGCAGCCGGAGCCCGGTGACCCTCCTGCTCCAGTCAAGCAGCCGGAGCCCGGTGACCCTCCTGCTCCAGTCAAGCAGCCGGAACGCGGTGACCCTCCTGCTCCAGTCAAGCAGCCGGAGCGCGGTGACCCTCCTGCTCCAGTCAAGCAGCCGGAGGGCGGTGACCCTCCTGCTCCAGTCAAGCAGCCGGAGGGCGGTGACCCTCCTGCTCCAGTCAAGCAGCCGGAGGGCGGTGACCCTCCTGCTCCAGTCAAGCAGCCGGAACGCGGTGACCCTCCTGCTCCAGTCAAGCAGCAGGAGCGCGGTGACCCTCCTGCTCCAGTCAAGCAGCCGGAGCCCGGTGACCCTCCTGCTCCAGTCAAGCAGCCGGAGCGCGGTGACCCTCCTGCTCCAGTCAAGCAGCCGGAGCGCGGTGACCCTCCTGCTCCGGTCAAGCAGCCGGAGCGCGGTGACCCTCTTGCTCCGGTCAAGCAGCCGGAGCGCGGTGACCCTCCTGCTCCGGTCAAGCAGCCGGAGCCCGGTGACCCTCCTGCTCCGGTCAAGCAGCCGGTGGGCGGTGACCCTCCTGCTCCGGTCAAGCAGCCGGAGCGCGGTGACCCTCCTGCTCCAGTCAAGCAGCCGGAGCGCGGTGACCCTCCTGCTCCAGTCAAGCAGCCGGAGCCCGGTGACCCTCCTGCTCCAGTCAAGCAGCCGGTGGGCGGTGACCCTCCTGCTCCAGTCAAGCAGCCGGAGCGCGGTGACCCTCTTGCTCCAGTCAAGCAGCCGGAGCGCGGTGACCCTCCTGCTCCAGTCAAGCAGCCGGAGCGCGGTGACCCTCCTGCTCCAGTCAAGCAGCCGGTGGGCGGTGACCCTCCTGCTCCAGTCAAGCAGCCGGTGGGCGGTGACCCTCCTGCTCCGGTCAAGCAGCCGGAGCGCGGTGACCCTCCTGCTCCAGTCAAGCAGCTGGAGGGCGATGACCCTCCTGCGGCTACGGGCCACCTGTGAAACACTGGGACCCAGTTGGGCTTCAGCGTCTCCCAACGTCAGATGATGAAAAGCAAGACAACCATTAAGCAGCTGCAGCACAAGAGAATCAGAACTACTCCAGAATTGCTGAAATATGCTGTGAACGCCACCCAAAATGCCAAAAACACATTTTACGCTTGTAACTCAGTCAGTTGGAGCAGGACTCAATGCAGTGCACGCCAGCTCTTTGGCAAATGTGTGACATTCCATTCAGAGAAGGTCGTTGCACGTTTTTCTAAGACTTTCTACAAGTACATGAAATGTGTGTGATGTCATTTTTAGTGATGCCGCAGGAGCTGCTGTTTCTGGGAATGTGTTGTGGTGGTGGTGAAGATAAATCCCACCTGTAAGAAGTGTGGATGGAGCTGCAGCACCTGCAGGAGTTTACATGTTGTAATTACAGGCCCTCAGTCAGGAGTTAGCGACTCCTTGACATTCAATGAAGCCCATGAGGAGTTTTAAGTGCGTGAGGGGAGACACAACCTTCAACTTTATTTGATGGACTGCCTCACTTGGGTGGTAGTCTCTCTGCAGACATGGGGATTTCCTGCAATGAGCAATTTCTCCCATGCACAACTGGAATTTTTTGGTCTTCAACAGAGCTCCGGCACGTACTCTTCATCCCATTTATGTCATGTGGTCCCATTTTCAGTTTCCCCCAGGCCACTCCCTGAATGTGTTAACATCTCTGCTGTTTCCTTTCATTAAATCTTGTTAAGTACTTGTGTGCTTTTATCTTCTCTTGTCTTTTGCTTTTCAGTCTCTTGGTTTCTCTTTTATCTTTATTATGCTGTCATTATTCTTGTAACAGTTTGTTCGCAGTCTATCTTCTCTTTTCCCTAAACGTTCTCTGACGGTTCTGCTTCCAGAGCTGTGTGGCTTTGTTGCTGCACTTTGTTGCCACAAAGAAACCCTGCACTAAAAGGGTAATCACCTCTGAACAGAACTTGTGTAGGAAAATATTTGAAATGGTTAAAGTCAGTGTTCCTCAAAGAAACACTGGAAGGTATTTGCATACATACAAGTTCAGCGTAAAGCACAAGATGGACAATGGTGATCTCCGGAACGTCAGGGCTTCTCTGCTTAGCCCACAACCCGACCCTGGACAAGCGGAAGAAGATGGACTGTCTGCAAAGAAACAAAAGTTAAATGAAAGAGAACAATGATGGTCTTTTTTTCCCACATTGCTCCAACTTTTTTCTGATTTTTATTAAAGTTGGGGCTTTGCGGGCAACCGTGGATCAGAGGGTGGAGTCTGTGTGCTCCTTTCAGAGGATTGGTGGACTGATCCTCAGCTCTGTCAGCTGTTCCCTCGACAGGATCCTGAACCCCAACCACCCCCCCTGCTAAACTCAACCACAAAGGGGCCTCAAGCCAGTCTTCTCATGGCGCCGCCTCAAACCTGGATAAACGGTGAGGGTTGTGTCAGGACAGGGGTCTGATGTGAAACTTCAGCCAACTCAACATGCAGAACATGATGCTCCTCTGTGCTGACACCTAAAGGAAAAAGCTGTAAGAAGAGTGAAAATCTGGGCTTCTTTTCCACACGTTAGGCTACTGATAGTTTTCCTAATGAATGAGGGAGGACTGGAGGGTTTTAGTTGTATCTGCAGGTCTTCTGCACGCCATGGTTTTACTGACTTTTGAAGAGCCAAATGGCAACGTCATCTGGAATTTTCTTTCTCTTGCTTTAGCGGAGCTGAAACGTATGGCAATGTTTAGGAAAGCTCCCAATTTGTTAGCTGTAATTACACAGCTGCAATTACTTGCATCGGTGGAGATTGGAGATTTTCCAAGATCAGTATCGGCACGTCCCTCTCCATGTACCAGAAGTTCTCCTTCTAAGTCGTCTGCAGAGCAAAGAAGATAGACACGCCAACAGTTTAGCTGCTGACCATCTGCCGTGTGCGTTCTCTGAAGTCTAAACTGCTGGTCCCGCCACTCGGTCTCAACGGGGACGTCTGGTCGTGGTCAGGTACAGATTACATCATGTTATTTCAACACTACAGCGAAAAACATAAAATGCTGACAACTGAGTTTTGAGGTTAAAAAGCATAACAAATGTAATACCTGAAACAAAAGCTTTGGCACGTACCAAAAGATGCAAAAGGTAGATTGTATTTAAGGTTATTCTCTCATTCTTGTGCTCAATATTTTATTTTTTAAAGAAATGATCACATAATGAAGTACAAGTGTATTTTTAATCACATCTAAATATAAAAATGTTTTTCCAGGTGTGTTTCATTTACAAGCAATTTAAAGCAACCTGAAAACGTAATTGTTCATTAACTCATGATGATCATGGGTGATGCTTACAAGAAACATGTACAGATGTTCAGCCATAAGTGTAGGCCACGTAAACTGACGGAGCGGGTCAGAGGATGCTGAGGCGCATCGTGCAAATAGCTCGCCAACTTTCTGCAGTCAGTCGCTGCAGACCTCCAAACTTTATGTGGCCTAGAGGGTGGGACTGCAGGTCAGCAAGCAGCTCCTGAGGTTCTGGTCTGTAAACATGTACAGAAGAGAAAAAGAGGAGAAGGACCAGCACAACAAACTACAAGAACAATGGACCACAATTATACTTATGAGATACTGTTAATTAATAACTGAGGATTGAAGTGAAGAAGGTAAAGAGAAACAGAGGAGGTGAAGGAACCACAGTGGATCATGTTGGGGTCCCCCTGCAGCAGGTCTACAGCAGCAGATCCAGATGAAGCTGTGTTGAAGACCAGCTGCTCCAGTCTGGTCCTGCAGCTGCAGCTGGGACTACTGGTCCTGACACACTAAAGTTTACACCAACTAGATGTTTTACTGAACACAAACGTTTGAAGTTTGGTTTTAAAGGTGGAGGTGGTGTCATCCTCCTTCACTCAAACTGGAAGTTGGTTCCATAGTGATGGTTCCTGATAACAGAAGACCGTCCTCCAGATCTACATTTGGAACTACGAGTAGACCTGCACTCTGAGAACAGAGAACTCTGTTAGGAACATACGGTTCTATCAGGTCTTGCAAATATTGCGGCGCTAGGCCATTTTTGAATTGGATTCTAAATTTTACGGGGAGCCAATGGAGGGAAGCTAAAACTGGAGAGACGTGGTCTCTCTTGTTGGTTCCTGTCAGCACTCGCGCTGCTGCATTTTGGATCAGCTGGAGGCTGTTCAGAGAATTACTTGGACATCCAGCCAACAACACGTTACAGTAATCTAGTCTAGAAGATACGAACGCATGAATTAGTTTTCCAGCATCACTCTGCGAGAGGATGCTCCTAATCTTTGCGATATTAAGGAGGTGGAAAAAATGCAGTTTTACAAACCTGATTAATCTGCTGTTTAAATGACAAATCCTGATCGAATATAACGCCAAGGTTTCTCACAGTTTTACTGGAGGCCGTCGCAAGACCATCTAATCCCTTCCTAAGCTGTTTGGACCACAAACAACAACCTCTGTTTTATCAGAATTTAGGAGCAGAACATTAGTGGACATCCAGTCCTTGATGTCCTTAATACACCTGAAGTTTGTCTGATGGTTCTGTTTCATCCTCATAGACAAATACAGCTGCGTATCATCAGCATAACAATGAAATGAATGCTGTGGTTCCGGATAAAACTTCCCAAGGGCTGCATGTATAAACTGAACAAGACTGGCCCTAGCACTGAACCCTGCGGGACACCATAGCAGACCCTCGTTTGTACGGAAGAAACCTCATGAACATGAACAAACTGGAATCTATCAGACAGATCTGATTTAAACCAATCTAGAGCTGTCCCTTTAATCCCAACAACATACTCTAGCCTCTGCAGTAAAATGCTGTGATCTATAGTATCAAAGGCAGCGCTGAGGTCCAGCAGAACCAGTATTGACACTAACCCATTATCTGAGGTCCAGCAGAACCAGTATTGACACTAACCCATTATCTGAGGTCCAGCAGAACCAGTATGGACACTAATCCTCTATCTAAGGTCCAGCAGAACCAGTATGGACCCTAATCCATTATCTGAGGTCCAGCAGAACCAGTATGGACACTAACCCATTATCTGAGGTCCAGCAGAACCAGTATGGACACTAATCCAGTATCTGAGGTCCAGCAGAACCAGTATGGACACTAATCCATTATCTGAGGTCCAGCAGAACCAGTATGGACACTAATCCAGTATCTGAGGTCCAGCAGAACCAGTATGGACACTAATCCATCATCTAAGTTCCAGCAGAACCAGTATGTATACTAATCCATTATCTGAGGTCCAGCAGAACCAGTATGGACACTAATCCAGTATCTGAGGTCCAGCAGAACCAGTATGGACACTAATCCATCATCTAAGGTCCAGCAGAACCAGTATGTATACTAATCCATTATCTGAGGTCCAGCAGAACCTCTAGACCAGAAGCTACTTCTGGCCATCTTTCTCCTGACAACCTGAGGGCCAGAATCATACCAAGGAAAATCTTAACTATCCATGAAGAATAAGCTGATGTTGTCCCCAGCTGAATTAAATCGTGGAAAGGTTAGAAATGAGCCCTGCTCTCGCCCTGCTCTCGCCCTGCTCTCGCCCTGCTCTCGCCCTGCTCTCGCCCTGCTCTCGCCCTGTGTAACCGGTCGCTTTCTGCGTTGTGCTGGTTAATTATATGGCGTGACACAGCGTTACTGGGAACAAACAAACAGAAAAACAACACGCTGTGATCCTCCCCACTCCAGTTCCTCTCTAACAGGAGGTCATACAAAAGGGGAGGGGAACAGTTGCCTCAGGAATATATAGGAGGGTCAAAAGAAGAAGAAGAAGGAAGGCGGGGCCATGACTTGGAGTGTAATGCAGCAGTGTGTTAGAGATCCCTCAGGTATGATAACACTTGAACAGATTTGGTGCTATTATAAAATAAGATATAAGTTATCCCGGTTACACTCACCCCTCTAGAATTGCACAAAATCACAAAACGTACATCAGCATACAATCCTTAAACCACAGAAAAAAACAGGTTAAAAAAAAGAAGTACAAACCATCAACAAAACGGTCAAAATGCCAGCAAAATAGCTACCCAGGAAAAGGGTGAAGAGCTAGGAAACATGCTCTGTGAGCAGCACACATTCCAGATACTCTACAGACAACGGGAGGTGCCATTTACACCTCACCTAGACTGACCCACATTGACAATACCGAGCAAACAGTTGAAGGAATCAAAACATACAAGATGTCATCACCAAAAAAAACAACGGTGTGTCAAAAACAAAAATTATACATTTACAGTACTTTGATGAACATACTGTGTATCAAATAAAGCCTCAACCTGGGCCATAGATTCAATCAAGCGGCAAACTGGTTTTATAATCCTACCAAACCGGGAAATAAGCCGATGACCCATATCCAAACTTTCCCCCTCAGGGACGGAAGTGATAGGATGGACAATGTGAGACTCACTGAGGGGATTATCAGTAGCACCAGCTCCAACCAACCCACTGGGCTCCGACGGGGGCAGGACCGGACCCAGGGCAGAGTCACCGTCAAACGAGGCAGAGGACTGTTGCCTAACCCAGGATGCAGTACGGTCATGTTCATGTCCTTCGCTGCACGAAAGGGAGCTGACAAGGGAGTTCTCTGCATCTAATGCCTCCATAGCCGACGTGCCAGTGTCACACAGGTCAGGAACCGAAAGGGCATTGATGACACTGCCACCAGGACAGACAGCATCACCAGCCAAGCGTACATCTAGTGGCAAGAAGTTCACATCCAGTAACAGATTCCGATGTACCACACGCTCATTCCCAGCTCGGTCCCTGATACGGTATATGTGGAGGGCAGGTTTGGAAGCCACCACCGTGTAAACGACAGACTCCCATTTATCTGAAAGCTTTCGTTTACCCTTGGCTCTCTTGTTCGCCACCAGCACCTGATCACCAAGGGAAAGCGGCAGACCCTTGGCTCTCTTGTCATACTGATCACGCTGATGTTTCTGCTCCCTGCCACTATGCTGCTGGGCCAAAAGCATGGCGGAGCGCAGGTCATCTGTCAGGGACTTAACATAGGAGTCATAGTCACATATGATGGCATCGTGAAGGACATTTTTGAACATGAGGTCAACAAGCAGTCGGGGAACCCTTCCAAACATAAGGTAGAATGGGGCAAAGCCTGTGGTTTCATGGGAAGTGCAGTTGTAGGCTGCTGGGCTATTGATAATCCCCTCAGTGAGTCTCACATTGTCCATCCTATCACTTCCGTCCCTGAGGGGGAAAGTTTGGATATGGGTCATCGGCTTATTTCCCGGTTTGGTAGGATTATAAAACCAGTTTGCCGCTTGATTGAATCTATGGCCCAGGTTGAGGCTTTATTTGATACACAGTATGTTCATCAAAGTACTGTAAATGTATAATATTTCGCAGAAAGCGACCGGTTACATTTGGGGCCGTGATCGTATAGTGGTTAGTACTCTGCGTTGTGTCCGCAGCAACCCCGGTTCGAATCCGGGTCACGGCACCAAATGTAACCGGTCGCTTTCTGCGTTGTGCTGGTTAATTATATGGCGTGACACAGCGTTACTGGGAACAAACAAACAGAAAAACAACACGCTGTGATCCTGCCCACTCCAGTTCCTCTCTAACAGGAGGTCATACAAAAGGGGAGGGGAACAGTTGCCTCTGGAATATATAGGAGGGTCAAAAGAAGAAGAAGAAGGAAGGAGGGGCCATGACTTGGAGTGTAATGCAGCAGTGTGTTAGAGATCCCTCAGGTATGATAACACTTGAACAGATTTGGTGCCATTATAAAATAAGATATAAGTTATCCCGGTTTCCTGGTTTGCTCTCGCCCTGCTCCCGCCCTGCCCCCGCCCATCCCCCGCCCTGCCCCCGCCCGGCTCCCGCCCGGCTCCCGCCCTGCTCCCGCCCTGCTCTCGCCTTGCTCCCGCCCTGCTCCCGCCCAGCTCCCGCCCTGCTCCCGCCCAGCTCCCGCCCTGCTCTCGCCCTGCTCCCGCCCTGCTCCCGCCCAGCTCTGTCTGGCTGCCTGCGGGTTTACTTGAGAACGTCGAATCCAATTAGTGCTGATCTGTCTCAGCTGGACCTTCACCTTCTTTTCAACTTGATTTAAACCTCAGGCCATGTCAACGGAGCATGATTTATGGATTCATATCTGTTAAAGCAGCATTAAAATATCACTTTCAATTTCATTTATCTTTATTTTTCTAGGAAGCCCAGTCAAATGTTGCACTGCATGATTTAAACACTTTGGCAGAAGGTTGGGGAGGATTTGTGCTGTTTGTCATTCTCTGATGAGTTGAAGGTTGCAGGTATGCTTAGGCTTAACGTAGCTGAGTTTATGTATTTTGTTCAGAGATTTTATGAGAATTTTTATAAAATTTTTTTTTTCATAAAGCTTTATTTTGTTCACAAAATGACATAGTCTAAGAGTGCATCATTAAAGAAAGGACAGCACACACCAACAGCTTTATTTACCCTGATTTCTTTTCATAGAATGCTAAAAAGTTTTATCTTATAAGGACAGAGAACAAAGACGTTAAAAGACTGAACACGTCTGTCTGCAGTTTAGAGCACAGATTCTGAGTTTGGTGGATCGTTGTTGAGTAGGGTACGTATGTCTCACGCCAGCGAGAACAAACAAACCAAGCTCCAAACTTACTTTCACTGATCATCCAACGAAGACAAACAAGACCGTCATCAGCAGTGAGCGAC
The DNA here is from genome assembly GCA_014839995.1 of Xenentodon cancila. Classification (NCBI taxonomy): domain Eukaryota; kingdom Metazoa; phylum Chordata; class Actinopteri; order Beloniformes; family Belonidae; genus Xenentodon; species Xenentodon cancila. The sequence continues at coordinate 2,096,805 of CM026212.1, read as the reverse complement.
CGGGCGAGTCCCAAAACCATCCTTTAAACGAACGTTTGCAAACACTGTTGTTAAAGTTGTGCACGTTGAACCACCGATCTGGACTTGTAGGTGGAAGTTTCGCTCCTGGCGGCTACGTCATCGGTGATGGTCAGAAACCTGACCACAGACGATCACGTGAAAATAAAGTTAGATGAAGTGATCTGAACGACTGGACAGGAAATTATGAATGTTTATAGTATTAAAGACAAGCGTCGGTTTGAACAATCCGCTTTCAGTGGCTGATACTCACTAATATGTATGACTGGAATATGATTTGAACTTTAAAAGGTCGACTTGTCATGTGTCACAACTCTCTTATTTATTTATATATGTTATTTTGTAACGTTTACATGGCAGCGTACAAGTTTCCGTGAATTTACAGCTGTTTTTGGAAAAACACTCGGACTTCAGATGTCCGTTAGGTTAGCAGTTCTTCATTGGACAAGAAAAACCCCCCTGATGATGTCACATGTGGCCAACTGGAAGGTGTCCAGAAGATCAAACAGGCTTCGGAGCTGGATGTTTTCCCAGATGATTGACAGTTCCCGTTAAACGTACAGCCTCTGAAACACAACAGAGTATTAACGTGTCGATGCGGTAACCTAAAAAACCTAAAAAATCTAACCTAAATAAGTCCATAAAAGCAATAGAAACAACTATTCAAACTGTGTCTAGGTTAAAACGCATGCGCACACAGAATATGTGGAACTACTATGGGATGGCTGCATATAAAGTGAAAATAAAAATGAATATTTATTTAGGAAGAGTGTTACCAAGATTTAATCTTGCTCTGAGAAGAGGCGCTCAAAATGACCCTTTAAGGTCGACATCTTCTGACTTAGCCTGGAAAAGAAAAATCCCTGGATATCTGATTACTATCAGTGGATGTCTTTTTCCAAGCTTTTTTCTTTCTGGAAAAGATGTTCCACATCTGTCCGTCCAGGTTTTGATAGTGTGTTGGTCGATTCTTAACCCAGTTGTAGTAGATTCAGCAGTCTTCTGGTTGTCGTCTCTCATGCAGACCAACTACTTGACCCTTCTACAACCGAGCAACACGTTTTGTAACTTTTTTTGTAACGGTTTTTGAAGGAGTTAAAAGTCTGTCGCTGCTTCTGTTAGTGTTACCTGACAGGTTGCTGCTTGAGTCAAACTGGGGACTTCTTTAGGACAGGCAGTCCATCAGTGCGTTCAGACACGAATCCCATTCACGTGTCTGTTTGCTGGCAAACACAAACACTTACATGCACACACCTGCCGTGCCCTTAACCATTTCAGTCTATGCAGAACCTGAACTTATTCTCCGTACACGCTTTCGCTCTAACTCTAACCAGGGCCACAGAGTTGACCTGACTTTGGTCCCAATATCACTAAGAACAGGGTCCTGAGTTGGGTTTTTTTTCTTTTAAAGTGTATATATAGACACACAGGCCTTCCACATTCCTTCAGGGGGAAATAAAAAAATGAAAGTGACTGAAGTCATTACATAATGAAGCTAGTAGTCCTGTTACTGTCCAACCTTCCATTGCCTGAGTTTTCCCTCACACAGCCGGGCACGAGGCAGGTGAGGAGGTTTACAAGTATCACAACCTTGTGCATCCAGTCTTTTTTCTCCATTACTGGCAGTGAGGAAGAGGAGTGAGACATGTGGAGGACTGGGACTCTGCCAACGCAGCGCACAGCTGAGTGGTGGAAGGAGATGGGAGGAATCAGGAGAGGAGGTTCTCCGATTCTCTTCCCCTCATGACCTCTCTGCACTGTCTGGGATCTGTGGAGGAATGCCAAGCAATTCCCTCTCCCTCTTTTCCCCTTCCTTATTGCCTTTCTACTATCTTCAGACTGTTTTTCTGTGTGTCTCTGTCTCTCTCTCTCTCTCTCTCTCTCTCTCTCTCTCTCTCTCTCTCTCTCCCTCAGCTTTGCTGATAAAAATTATTTTAGTTATATTTTCAGATGCATTTTAAGTTAGGTACTTTTTTGGACAATAAAGACAAAAAAAGACAAAATACAATATTTTTCCCTCGGATCTTCTCAACTAGCAAGGAAGATTATTGCATTTATTGCATTCCGGGGTGTTGAACTCAGGTCCTCGAGGGCCGCTGTACTGCACGTTTACTGCACGTTTACTGCACGTTTACTGCACGTTTTAGATGTTTCCCTGCTTCAGCACACCCTGATATAAATGTCTGTGTCATCACAGACTTTTGTAGACCTTAATGACAAGGAGATAACAAGTACTAATTCAAAACAGGTGTGTTAAAGGCAGGGAAACATCTAAATCACTCAGGACAGGATACATCAAGCCCACCTGGTCTAAGCAGTCGCATGGCTGCACGAGCAACTGGAAGTACAGGGGAAGGGTCTGCAGGGTGTGACGATATCTCTCCTGGTTTTTGTATACTTTCTCCCTCCTGATGTTATTTTCTGGAACTATGGCATCAATTGTCTTCGCTACGCGGATGACACTGAGCTCTACCAGTAAACCAACACCCACCTCCCTCTCCTATTGGCTACAGGAAATCAGATCCTGGTTCTCTCACAACTTTCTCAAACTCCAGTGATGACAGAAGTCCTGTTTGTTGGCACTAAATCCAGTCGCTCCAAGATAAATAACTTTTTTATTTCTGTTGACAACTCCTCTGTTTCTCCCGTTCCCCAGGTACAGAGGTTAGGCGTGGTCCTTGACAGCACTGTCACATTAACAATGTCACTCGCTCAGCGTGCTTCCATCTACGTAATATCTCATGTCTGCACCCGTCTCTCATACACAGCTCAAATGCTATTTTGGTCCAAGCCCCTGTTACATCACATTTTAACCTGAAAAGTCCCTTGAAAAACTTCAACTGGTTCAAAACTCTGCCACCCGAGTTATTACCAGAACTCCGTCCCTCAGTCATATCACCCTTATCCTGCAGAAACTTCACTGGCTCCCGAAATTATAAAATTTTATTTTTCACCTACACTATAGTGCCAAATGTATTGCCTCACCCATCCAAATAATCATGATCAGGTGTTCTAATCACTTCCATGGCCACAGGTGTATAAAATCAAGCACCTCGGCATGCAGACTGTTTTTAAAAGAACAGGTCGCTCTCGGGAGCTCAGTGAATTCCAGCGTAGAACTGTGATAGGATGTCACAAATCCATGTGCAACAAATCTAGTCGTGCAATTTCCTGGCTCCTAAAGAATCCAGTCAACTATCAACTGTATTATGAGAACATGGAAGTGTTTGGGAACGACAGCAACTCAGCTACGAAGTGGTAGGCCACGTAAACTGATGGAGCGGGTCAGTCAAGAGGTCACCAACTTTCTGCAGAGTCAGTTGCTACAGACCTCCAAACTTCATGTGGCCTTCAGATCAGTTCCAGAACAGTGCTCAGAGAGCTTCATGAATGGGTTTCCATGTCTGAGCAGCTGCATCCAAACCAAACATCATCAAGTACAATGCAAAGCGTCAGATGCAGTGGTGTAAAACACGCCGCCACTGGACTCTGGAGCAGTGGAGACGTGTTCTCTGGAGTGACGAATGGAGCTTCTCCATCTGGAAATCTGATGGACCAGTCTGGCTGCTTGTCTGACTGCATTGTTCCAAGTGTAAATTTTGGTGGAGGGGGGATTATGGTGTGGGGTTGTTCTTCAGGAGCTGGGTTTGGACCCTTAGTTCCAGCGACCTCTGAATGCTTCAGCAGACCAAGAACTTTTGGACAATTCCAGCTCCCAACTTTGTGGGAACAGTCTGGAGCTGGTCCCTTCCTCTTCGACATGACTTTGCACCAGTGGACAAAGGAGCTCCATGAAGACCTGGATGACAGAGTCTGGTGTGGATGAACTTGACTGGCCTTCAGAGTCCTGACCTCAACCTGACAGAACACCTTTGGGATGAATTAGAGCGGAGACTGAGAACCAAACCTTCTGGTCCAACTTCAGTGTGACCTCAAAACTGTGCTTCTGGAAGAATGATTCCCATAAACACTCCTAAACCTTGTGGACAGCCTTCCCAGAAGAGTTGAAGCTGTTATAGCTGCAAAGGACCGACATCATATTGAAGCCTCTGGATCAGGAATGGGAGGTCACTTAGGTTCATATGTAAGTCGAGGCAGGTGAGGCGATACTTTTGGCCATATAGTGTATAAAAAATATAAAAAGGAGTTTGCATGTTCTCCCTGTGCTTGTGTGGGTTCCCTCCGGGTACTCCGGCTTCCTCCCACAGTCCAAAAACATCCAGGGTACGTTAATTGATCACACTAAATTGCCCGTAGGTGTGAATGTGAGTGTGCATGATTGTCTGTCTTTCTATGTGGCCCTGTGATGGACTGAGATGTCCAGGTGTACACCTGCCTTTCGCCTTCTATGCGTCGCGATAGGCTCCGACAGACCCCCGTGACCCGGAGACAGATTAAGCGGGTATAGATAATGGATGGATGGATAGTGTATAAAGCCATCAACAACTTCACCCCTCTGTATCTCACTGAGCTCCTTCACAGTAACGAACCCAGTCATACTCTCAGGTGTACTTTGTTGTGCTGGTCTGTCTCCTCTTTTCTTTTTCTGTACATGTTTGCAAACCAGAACCTCAGGAGCTGCATCCTGACCTGCAGTCCCACCTCTGACCATCCAGTGTTACTTCCACCAGTCTGTGTAGATGTCTGTTGGAGACCTGCTGACATCCTGACCTGCAGTCCCACCTCTGACCATCCAGTGTTACTTCCACCAGTCTGTGTAGACGTCTCTGTTGGAGACCTGCTGACATCCTGACCTGCAGTCCCACCTCTGACCATCCCAGTGTTACTTCCACCAGTCTGTGTAGATGTCTGTTGGAGACCTGCTGACATCCTGACCTGCAGTCCCACCTCTGACCATCCCAGTGTCTGCTGTCTACACTGTTTATACAGTCGTCTCTGTAGAGGCAGCTACAGCGCCGCTGTCGTGGCGCCCGGTACAGGAAACTCTTCCTACATCAGACAATCTCAGTCTGCAGATCTGACTGAGAACACTCTTGAACTGTGTCTCTCCTCATTACCATTATTCAATTCAGCCTATAATTGGAATATCTGCACACCTTGTTGGGAAGTATGTGATTTTGCGTAACTACCGTTACACTGCCGTTGTGGTTTAATGTTTTTTTTAAAAAGGCTTTTGTATCGTGTAGGTTTTGTAAACGTATTACTACTAGTACTATCTAACTGTGGTTGATGGTTACGTCTCCCATCCATGATGTCTCTTCAGGAGAATAAAGCCAGTGTTTCTGCACCTGCACATAGACTTATAAATGTGTGTTGAAAATGTTCAACATCTCTCCCCAGCTTATAAAAGTCCAGTTCAGTCTCATGAAGAACCAAAACAGACGGAGCAAAAAGACATGGAACGATTTGAATCTATTTAAACTAGTTAAATTAATCTCAAATCCAAACTACTTTACTTTAATGTCAAAGTGTATTAAAAGGTCAGTTTGTTCAGCCGTTTTCACTTCTTGCATGGGTCATTTTCCCCTCTGCAAATAAGGGAGAGGCTTAAAACCTGAAAGCCATTTAGTGTTTATGTATATTTAGTGAATAAGTGCTGTTCTAGTACTCGGCCGGCTACTGAGGAACTGGAGCTGAGCCTCGCAGCGCTGGGGCGTTGGATTCGGAAAACGCTGAAACATGGAAATGTCAAACTTTAATCTCTGTTTAAACAGGTGGTCATGGTAGGAGGAAGCTAGTGGCCGGTCGTCCTGGCGTGGACGTGATACAGGAAGACTGGTTCAGCAGCTGGGAAAACCTTGAACACCGGTTCACTGCAGCCATGGCGCGACGGCCTGATAGATGTTAAAATCTGTTCTGTAAAACGTTCTACCACACCTCTGGGCTGCTGGATGTTGGGTATTTCGGCCCTCTTTCATACTCGGGTGGGTGTCGAGGCCTGTCTCCCCCATCACTGATCTGGACAGTGATGCATGCCCTCAACGTGCGCCAAGGTTACCGCTCTGCCTTGTACGTGGGTATGGACCAGTCATCCAGTCCATGCCTGCACCTGCTCCCCTTTTAACTAACAAAGGGAGGAGGCAGCACATCACACCAGGTCTGACCTCTCTGCTGGCTCGATTTAGGGTTCAGTTTTCAATTTCAGCATTGACTGCTGAAGCCGGGGTCTTTGATTTGTTATTTAAACAGCATATTAATCAGGTTTGTAAGACTGCATTTTTCCACCTGTGTAATATCACAAAGATCAGGAGCATCCTCTCCCAGAGTGATGCCGAAAAACTAATTCACATGTTCGTATCTTCTAGACTAGATTACTGTAACGTGTCCAAAATGGCCCATCGCTGTGACATTTGCAAGACCTGATAGAACCTCATGTTCCTAACAGAGTTCTCCGATCTCAGAGTGCAGGTCTACTTGTAGTTCCTAAAGTATCCACTATGGAACCAACTTCCAGTTTGGGTGAAGGAGGCTGACACCACCTCCACCTTTAAAACCAAACTTCAAACGTTTGTGTTCAGTAAAACATCTAGTTGGTGTAAACTTTAGTGTGTCAGGACCAGTAGTCACAGCTGCAGCTGCAGGACCAGACTGGAGCAGCTGGTCTTCAACACAGCTTCATCTGGATCTGCTGCTGTAGACCTGCTGTAGGGGGACCCCAACATGATCCACTGACTGGAGCCCCTCACCTCCTCTGTTTCTCTTTACCTTCTTCACCTCAATCCTGCAATGACGTGCAGTCAGGGGAGGCAGGTGAGTCATCATGGAAATATAAAATTAAAAATAAATTAAATGGTTCTAGTTATTCTGTGTTAGTTCTTTTTCATTTAACTTCACAATTTTAGGAATTTTTCAAAACCGCTTAATTTTCACATTTACTATTCAAACACTAAGAGACGAGCGCCGAGCATCACCGTGGATTTCACAACCACTCTGCAGACGGTTCTGCTGCCCCTCTGCATGTCGCTATTAAAATGTTCCAACACTTTTACTGTGTTAATTAAATGTTATTAGTTCAGCTGGTGTATAGAACACACAGCGTTACGTGTGTAACAGCAGGGGGCGATGGTGATCCCAGGGATCCTTCCTGCAACTCCTGGGCTGCCAAACAGTAAATAAATGACGGCGCTAGATCAAGATAAGGACACTTACAAAAACACAGACCAGGATCAAGACACGCGTTTCTCCACAGTGACACCAGGAACACATAATTCAAGCTGAAATGTTCAAAAGTTGACTAACCAAGACAAAAAGAAGAAAAGCAAGTTTAAACCTTTGAAAGAAATGCAAGATACGAGCTGATTTTAGGGTCCGAGTTCCCGATCAGATCTTATTTTTAGACGCGTCTACAAGTGGACCTCCATGCTGCATAATCGTTCTGGGACGCTTATCTGCTATGAGCGTTAGTGATGAACAGCAGATCAGGCATCTCATATTTACATTTATTTATGAAGGAAAGGCAAAAACACTTGCCTTTCCTTCATAAAAAATAAAATGCCATATGCACCATTTCTCCGACATACTCCATTCAGCTTGTTAAAGAGTTAAATTACCATTTTCTTTAAAAGGTCAAATAGTTAAATATTTACTGTAGTGCCAAAAATATTACATAATACTTACATGCATCATTGAAAAACAAATACGTTTTCTGCAGCAGCCACATAATCCTGTGATCCAAAGCTGCAGGTTCAGGTTTTGTTCTGCGCATTGCGACCTGGTCCCCCGGATCCGCGGATCCACGGATCCGTGTAGAGCAGCGGCAGCAGAGCTTCGACAGCACATTTCCCTGCAGAATGGTCCACTATGGTGTCCCACTTCTTTCTTCCATCATCCTGTTACCAAATGTCACATCCTTGATTTACCTGAACCCACCAGTCTTTGCAAACTGAGCGTTCCTCGGCAGTCCGAAGGAGTTCAGCACAAGTGGAAACCAGAGATCTCGCAGCCTCCTGCACATGAAGAAGCCTCGAGGCAGTCGGGTAAGGCTCATGCGAGATGTGGCAGAAAGAGAGATGAAACGGCAGAGCGATCTGGTACTGCGAGTCAGTCAACAATTAACCCACTTAAACATGATTCTTGTAGGGTGTTCAGTTTACCCTCTCAAGTCATCAGGACAGAAAAAAGTCCTCTCCCCCAGAGAACTGCTCTATTATTCTTTCCACCACTTTTTTTTGTGCTCAAATCTTTCAATAAACTTGAGTCCTCATCAAAAAAACTAAATATTGAATCATTTTACTTATTTTAACCTTTGAATTTCCAATTTGATCACATGCCATCATCATTTTTGTTAAAGAAAAAAGGAAACACGCACCATAAAATTAGTTATTTTTGATTCGACACATGTTGAGGGGTCTAGGATGAATCTGTTCTTTTCAGACCAGCCTTAAATCCACCAACATTACAGATGAGGGCGAGCCAGTGTGTAGGTCAGCGTGCGGTGGCTTCCGGTAAGAGACGGCTCCTTCTACAACTACAGTCATCTTCATCAGTACGGCCGGAACTGGACGAATGACTAATACTACTGAACTACTGCGTTTTCCCTGTCGGTTCACTTTCTATCAACGTTCTAGTCAAAATGACAATTAAAAAAAACAATTACGTAAATGTATTTAAATTTCTCTTTGACTGAAAGTCAAGACATGCAAATTAGGTGAGTAAATGTACCCCCGCCATAAATGTGAGTCACACTGAATATTTTCTCATTTAAATTTATGTCTTTTCATGACAACACTTTTAAGCTACAGGCTTTTGAATTCATATCAAAATTGGATCATTTCTTAAAAGAATTACTACACAAAATAAAATGAAATAAAAGCGGTGACACCTAAAGGATCAAGTTTTTATACAACTAAAATGCAAACTTTTTTTTTTTTTTAAGACTTGAAAGGGCAGTTACTGTTTAATCTGACTAAAAAAAAACAATGCATCAAATCAAAATTCACTGTTACTAATCTATAGTATATAGATAAAGACAGCATTAAGGTGTTCAACATCTTGGAAAAAAAAGAATTCCCCAAAATGAACTAGATGGGAAAATAACCAATTTGGTGTGTTTTCTTCCTCAGAAAAACAGCAACATCCTGAGTTCAAAACAGCATTTAAAGCTTTAAAATATGACATAAGACATAAGAAGTTGATAATATAACAATCAAGACAAAAAAAATATTAACCTGGAATGTTTTTAATAGAAGTTTATGAGAATGGATCGAAAAACAAAAATGGAAAAATTAAATTGAATTTCAAAATCTGGAGAAAAACACACCGCGCAAGCAAGATAAACAGACTTACCGCTGAACGTCCAGCAGCATCTTTAAATGCCGTTGCCGGGCAACCAGACGCTTCGAGCAGACTCGGCCAGGTGCGACGCTTTCGTCAGCAAAAGAAACCTATCGGCAAACTGCTTTGAAGTCGCTGCTGCGGCTCTGCTCCTCGAACAATCCTGCAAGCCAAAACAGGACGAGGCACTGCTGAAAACCATCGTCAAGTGTCCACGCGCTCATTTGGAGGCTGGTATTTCAAAGCTCATAGTCCAGTTCAACTTTTACCTTTCAAGCCATCATTGCTCTGACCCCCTACAGGTACATGTAAAAAATCAGAAAATCTAGTTTGTTCAATGTTTGTCACTCATTTCAGAAAGTGAAGGTCATAATATTCATAATATAAGTGAAATATTTCTAGTACTTTTGATGATTATGGCTCACAGATAATGAAAACCCAAAGAGTGGACCTTTACATGGTTTCTCAGTCTGGGTCGGTCCGGGTCGGTCTGGGTCAGTCTGAGTCAGTGTGGGTCTGTCCAGGTCAGATGGAGAGTCTGGGTCGGTCCGGGTCAGTGTGGGTCAGTCTGAGTCAGTGTGGGTCTGTCCAGGTCAGATGGACAGTCTGGGTCGGTCCGGGTCGGTCTGGGTCAGTCTGAGTCAGTGTGGGTCTGTCCAGGTCAGATGGACAGTCTGGGTCGGTCCGGGTCAGTCTGGGTCAGTCTGAGTCAGTGTGGGTCTGTCCAGGTCAGATGGACAGTCTGGGTCGGTCCGGGTCAGTCTGGGTCAGTCTAAGTCAGTGTGGGTCTGTCAAGGTCAGATGGACAGTCTGGGTCTGTCCGGGTCGGTCTGGGTTGGTCTGGGTCGGTCAGAGTCAGTGTGGGTCTGTCCAGGTCAGATGGGCAGTCTTGGTCGGTCCAGGTCGGTCTGGGTCAGTCTGAGTCAGTGTGGGTCTGTCCAGGTCAGATGGACAGTCTGGGTCGGTCCAGGTCGGTTCGGTTCAGATGGACAGTCTGGGTCGGTCCGGGTCAGTCGGAGGAGACTGCGGACCTGGCAGATGTCCAGAACACAGCCAGACACCCTCCACAAGGAAGGGAAGCCACAAAAGGTCACTGCTACAGAAGCTTCACGCCGCCTCCTGCAAACGAACTTCATGGAGATGCTGGTTTCTTTTTCCAGCAGGATTTGGCACTTGCCGCCAGTGTGAGCAATCTACTGGAGAATCTATGTTGGACCGTCAAGAGGAAGATGAGACACCAGATGATCTGAAGGCCGCTGTGGGAGCGACCTAGGCGTCCACCGCACCTCAGCTGATCGCCTCCACGCCACATAGACGCAGTAAATCATGCAAAAGGTCAACCAATTATTGAATACTTAATAAATTAAGGTACTTTTCAGAAGACTTACATTTGTTTTAAATATACTTTCTTTATTGACCTTACTCTAGTTTTCGGAGACTACGTATTTTGGGTTTTCACTGTCTCTAAGCCATAATCATCAAAATTACAATAAATAAAGGCGAAATAAATAAAATAAATAAAGGTGAAACCATATTTCACTGTATGTGTAATTAATCTATAATATATATATATATATATATATATATATATATATATATATATATATATATATATGACTATCACTTTCTGAAATGAGTAATTTTTTTATGATATTCCATTTTTTTGATGAACCTGTTCAACCATACCAGAAGAAACAAAAACGTGAACAGGAGGACGGCAACTCTCAGAAATCAGACAGACTCACTTTGCTTCCGAGCCAGCAGCTGATGTCCGCTGCTGCTGAACCTCTTCGACCAGAGAATCGTCTCTAATTCAGAAGACAGGCTGGATTCAAACTCACAACTCGGCTCCGTGTGGGCCTGCAGACCAGCAGCGTACTTACCCGCCAGAGTCCTCCTCCTTCACCACCGACGCGGCCAGGCATTGCGTTAATCTCCTGCCGAATACGGATGGGACTTTTCATTTTTGATAGCTGAAAACATTAAACGTGATTTTACTACGCACCGAGGCTCACACATCAGTATCACCAGAAAAATCACATTTAACTGCAAAGTCGTTAAAAACAACCTACTCGACTGTCCGCTTTACTGATAACTCATCGTTGCGTTTTCGGACCGTGTTGCTTTTAAACACGCGCACGTGCGTATCTTGTAGTTTACTCGTAAACTCAGAAACTACAAGACCCAGAGCTCTAGAATGCTAATTAGCATGCTCACTAACAAAAGCCGGCAGCTTTAGCTCGTTTCCCCGATATCCCTGCGGACGTGAACTATGAACCAATTAGAAACTCATTTTACTCAGTAAAATGAGTGATATCGAGCTAATCCAGAAGCAGCGCAGCCAGGTCGCCATCCTTCCTGCAGCCCAGTGTTTCTTTCAACTTCCGCCAGCGACTGATCGCCGATCCAATGTTCACCCGAAACCGGGCTCTTGTTCGGTCACCTTCTTTCTTTCTGTTCCTCACTTGCTCTGACGCGGGTTTCTTCAGTTTCTCCCCAGGCTCTGCCATGGCGTTGGTACCGTCCGTGCATTTCAGACACCTTCTGAAATGTCCAGCGCGCCAACTTTCTGAGTTGAACGGATGGCGAAGCAGGAGAGTTGCAGTTTCGCCACTGGCGGAAGAGAGTCCGCCAATGTTAAAACATCTAACTTTGCAGCAAAAATAGACATAATTACAGCCAAGCTCAAAAAGCGGGTTTGGTCTCCATAGCTAGAGTTTAGATCCATGACAATTGTTATTATTTGTGCATAATAAGATCTTTGCAAATATCTCTCCATCATTATTTTATCAGTCATGATTATGCTGCAAATCAGCTGTTAATCCCACTGGGTTAAACTAACCCATCAGATTTCTCTGGGTACTCCCACTTCCTTCTACAGTCTAAAAACATGCATGTTGGGTTAATTCAGTGTCCATAGAAGTGGGTATGAGAGTTTGTGGTTGTCTGTATGAGGCCATGGGATTGAAATATACAGCTATGGAGAATGGATAGATGTTTGCCGTGGTAGCCATGGCTACCTTTGATTGACATAAGGAGGTAGCGTTTCAGTCCACTTCCCAAGTCTGTTCTTACCATGCTTTTGCATCACTGAGCAACACATTACAAAAAAGAGATGCTTCCAAACCATCATGCAGAAACGTTATGGGTAACGTCAAGGTGGGTTTTCCCCATAATTATACAGTCCATGAAGACATTTGACATTTGAAATGGGAGGTCATGTTTACTTTCCTTTGTGTGTGTCCATATAGACCCAACCATGGTTTACTGTACTGCACGGGTATGCTCCAATTTCTCTGGGAAGAGAGCACCCAAACTTAGCAACCAGGGTTTCCACAGTACCAATGTAGGGTTTAAATGAGTGCAGTTTAACATGTGAGTAATGGTGTATATGGATAACCTTGTATGGAATTGGCTGGTGTCTTTGGTTAATTGAGCGTGTCTCTACGCTACGGAGACACTTTTTTAAATTTATTGTCTGGAATGACTGCATCTGTTTCTGTCCCCCAGCACTCTCAAATATTTTGTACTTCAGCAGTTTGAGCTGCAAAGACATTGCCACCCCATTGCCACTTGCCGAGATGCATTATACTTATACAAAAAGGGCTCAAAAAATTACAAACAATTACAAACAAAAACCAAGAGCTGCAAGAACTGTCCAAGGGGAGTTTCTCCAGAGGTAACAGGAAACCGAGGAGGAGACGGAGGGTTAGTGTTGCGCTACGGTCCTGCCCAGGCAGGCAGGACCATAGAAGGCATGTAGAAGGAGCAGTAATCCAGGAGAACGCAGAAACAGGTGTTTCACAGGACTAAGGAGGTTCAGAAGATCGCGAGAGATATAATCAAAGGCTATTATACGGAAAATACTTGAGTCAAGGCTTGAAAGGAGCTGAAATTACCACTGGAGTAGCAGAACAACACAGCAAAGACTGGTTGCTACTGCTGGTCTTAAATAGCTGCAGGGATGATGGGTTAATGCTGTGCAGGTGAGCAAGCAGGAGCAAGCCAACTCTGTCTCAGAGTCCAGGGAAGCCCACTAGCTTTTCTTAGAGTTCAGAAACCAGCACAGCCAGGAAATAATCATGACAGGTCCTGGCTAATACTTCCCAAGGGCTGCATGTATAAACTGAACAAGATTGGCCCTAGCACTGAACCCTGCGGGACACCGTAGCAGACCCTTGTCTGTACGGAAGAAACCTCATGAACATGAACAAACTGGAATCTGCAGAATAGATCTGATTTAAACCAACCTAGAGCTGTCACTTTCATCCCAACAACATACTCTATAGTCTCTGAAGTCAAATGCTGTGATCTATAGTTTCAAAACAGCACTGAGGTCCAGCAGAACCAGTATGGACACTAATCCATTATCTGAGGCCATAAGAAGGTCATTGGAGACTGCTGTGAAGCTTGCTTCACTTCGTTCATTCTGCTAAAGCGGCGTTGCTCCCTCTTTTACTGGGTTGCGGGTACTGGACTAGAGGACCCTCAGATCCGGAGCCTGCTAAACTCTTATCTACCCAAACTGAACTCACAGTGATTTTATGTGGGCCAGAATACCTGAGTGCTGGAGGCCTGCAGTGGCGGTGTTGGTGTCCCAGCTGGCGGTGTCCTCATTGTGTGCTGCAAGATTTCAGCGTGGAAATTCTTTCGCATGTCACAGTCTGCCCTGTGAATAGCACATATGAGTCGAGTGTTTTTAGTTTGGTTTGGAGTGTCATACACCTGACCACCCTTTCCCTGGTGCTGGTAGGCCTCAGTCACTAGTTCAGGGTTTGCTGTATATTTTGCATATTTTTATAGTTATGACTTTGTTAAAACAAAGTTTTGCATTGTTGGTTTGAGAACCACATCTCCTGCCCTATTTGTCGAATGGACCTGAGTGCATTCTGGGTTTTTAATTCAATCCAATTTAATTACATTTTATTTATACAGCATCTATTACAACACAAGTTGTCTCCAGGATCTTTCCAGAGACCAAGAACATGACCCCCGATCAATTATTACATAAACAACGGCAGGTAAAGACTTCCCTAGTGGGAGAAAAACCTTAAACCAAACAGTGGCAAGAAAAACTCCCCTTTTTTACAGCATTACATTCATACTGACTTTCTTTGAGTGCGACTCCCAAGGTGCTGTTGCTGGACTTCATTCCGTATCAAAAAATATCAATAACATCTCAGTAGCCTTCGTGTGTATGTTGCTACAGAATTAAAGAATCGACTAGATTAGACTGAAATTATAGATCGCTGCTACTCTTCCACCTTGGCCTGTGCTTTGGGGAATATACGTAAAATAACCAGGCGGCATCAATTCATTTAAAATAACATACTCTACCTCCTATAGCCACGTTTCAGATAAACAGATAAAAATCACTCCGTGTCTCTGTAATTAGCCTACACAGTCCAAAAGCTATTTAAGCCACCAGGAACACTCGGTACGGAGTGCCAAACCATGTGGGTAACAACACTCCCCTTGTTCTGCAGGATGGCATGACGCTGCACCACTTTGCATAAATACTGTGGCCAATGACCATTGCTTTTGCTTAGAAACATACAACAGGAATGCAGTTTTCCCTAAAATGTTGATAACTGAGATGTAGTCAGCATTTGTGGTTGTTTGTCTGTGGCCCAGCGATGTGGCCTGGTCATCTCACCAGGGTGTACCGATGCCCAGGGCCCAAAGAGTGCTGGGACAGGCCCCAGCAGATCCCTGTGAACCTAAATAGGAATAAGTGAATATAGATAATGAATAGCTAGATCTCACGCAATCACCTTGTGTTTGTTTCCTTAAATGATTCCATTGAACCATGACCCAAAAGCAATTTTCATTTGTCACTTTGCTGTAAGTTATCATTTACAACTCTTGTCAGTTGCACGATATTTCAGTGCCCATTGTGGCGTTTTCTTTCTGTAATGGAAGGTAGTGAACAGATTTTTCCACCTCTGTATATCTTGCGTGACTTACTTCGTCCCATACTTGGATTTCTACTACATTGAGACCAACTCTATTCTCAATTAGATATTCCATATGTTTGGAAAATGTTTCTTTGCCAGTCCCAGTAAATGGATTTATCTTTAAGATGCTGCAGCTTTCCCAGAAACCTTTGGTTCAAACGTTAAAGCAGCTATCCAGTCCTGTAATCCCTACTTGCTTGATCTCCACCTACTCAGGGTACAGTATAGATCCATATTTAGGTGCTTCGCCACTTCAGCAGAGCTCCTATCAGCTGTGATTTCCTTACCAGGTCTGCTTGGAGTTATATAAACTATCACATTCTATGGGATCCTGGATCTGGATGAGGGCTGGTTGTTATGAGCTACTGGATGGTTGAAATTCCCTTTGGGGATGGCTAAAGCTCCTTTTCGGCCTTCACAGGGATAGTTTCTTGGGAACATGACTAGCTCTATGCTGCTGGAGAAACTCAATGAAGAGGGGAAGCACAGTAACATGCTGATCACAGTTGAGGAGGTGGTAGATATGGAGTTTTAAAAAAAACATGTCCTACAGTCCACATATCAGCATCAGGATGAACGGGATCTTGTTTGGTGTCTTGTTTCTCTCAGGTCAGCAATCGTTAAAGTCTGTCAGCAAATATTATTATTATAATTATTATGATAATTATTATATGATATTATAAGTTTGACATCACATGAATGTATCCAAGATGTTTGATATTTTCCTCAGAGTGGTTCATCCCCTCCACCTGCCTCGTCCGTCACTACCACTTTGTGGATGAGTCTTTGACCTGGACTGAAGCTCAGACCTTCTGCAGACAGACATACACAGACCTGGCCACCATCCACAACTCTGAAGAAATGAACCAACTCATGAACACAGTTTCATCTGCTGGTCACAACTCGGACTTCTGGATTGGTCTGTACAATGAAATCAACTGGACGTGGTCGGATGGCTTCAATGGGAGCGGGGCTGACTACAGGAACTGGGAACCTTATGAACCTAAGGTGGGCTGAGTGGCCGGTCATGGATCGGTCTGTTTAGAGATGCAGACCTTAACTGGTCTGATGGGAGCAGCTTCCTCTTCAGCAACTGGGATCAAGTTTCAAATCCATTGAGCTCCGCAAGAGACATTTGTGGCGTTACATCTTCAAACAGATCAGGAAAATGGAAGTTTCTGTCCTGTGGAACAAGATTACCGTTTGTGTGCTTCAGTTATCCCAGTTAGTGTTTTCAGAAGGGCAATGTGTTAGAACAACATTCAGATTAAACATGTGCATTGAATATTTATTTACATTTATGATTTCAGCAGCACAGAATGTTTGATTTGCCTTCTTCATCAGTCAAGAAGCAGGTGGTGAAGCTGAGGCTGAGGGTGGAGGACTCTGTGGATCTGCAGGATCCTGATGTGAAAGCAGACCTCCTGGAAAAGGTAAGTGTGGAATTGAAATGGTTTCATTTCTGGAATAAAAGCAGCAACACAGATTTAGGTTTGTGGTTGAATCTGTCTCCTGTTTGTGTCTCCCAGCTGCAGGACAGACTGAAGGACAACGGAGTGGGTGGAGTCACCCTGAAGTGGAGACAGCAGCCTGATGGAGAAGTCTTCCACAAGGAGGAGAAAGGAAAAGAGACTGACTGGTGAAGAAATAACCAGCTTCAGTCGAGAACGATGGATGTTCACTTCATACCTGCTCAAATCTACGAGACATTAAACTGCAGTTATCAAACACAATAATTACCTGTAACCTGTAAATATTTAGTCTTCTGTCTTTAATTTTGCTGTGTTTGAAATGAACAGATAACTGTATCAACAAATGTTTCATTGTATGAATGTTGTCAGAGTCTGCAGGCTGACAGCTCTGTGCTTCAGCCACTGAGGACTCCTGTCACTGTCGGTGGGGTTGAAGCTCCTCCTGCTGGACTGTTACTCATGTTTTCTCTGTGAGTGTAATTTCTTCTTTGTGCTTAACTACACTGGACCCTAGACAATTAATAATTCCAGGACCAGAGTCAAAACAGAAGTACTTCTGTGTCCTTTTAAACAGCTATAAGAATATAAACAAGTGGACAAATTTTATGGTTCTAGTATAAAAAGAAAAACCCTCAAAGGGCCCTGAAATAACTATAAACTGACAAAAGCAATAAAAAAACAACTTACTAAAAATTGAAAACTGAAAATCAGTAAAATACTTCTGAATTGTAGGTGTCTTGTCTGGTCTTCCTTCTCACAGCCAAAACCACATATAATGAACTGTCACTCTTAGTCAGCCTGGCCATGCTGCTGTCATAATTTAGGGTCTTGTTTTAATAAATTAATGTTGAATAATAACCTCAGCATCAGTCATGTATGATGGATGTTTTGTTTGTACCTGCTAAAATCTACAGGACATTAAAGTGCAGCTATCCTAAAGAAGAACTATAATCAGCTGACGTTGTAACGGCCGGTCGCTACCACACCAGGAAAGATCTCAGCTGACGCTGTGGTTGTGGTTAATAAACTCTAGAAGAAAGCAGTTTATAGATGCAGTAGCATCAAGACGAAGGAACACGAGAAGCTGGGAAAAATACCAACACTTGAAGGTGTCTGAGAGGGAAGTACTCCAGTCGTTGCAGTTCCCTGACTGGCCACTGGAGGCTGGCTGTGAAAGAGACACTCCAACGCTAAAATGTCCATCTTTAGAGCAGAAATAAACTTTTTTACAGCCTATCTTATGTACAAGACAATTCATAGATTAAAAAAATTGATTAAAACATACTACTATATAAGCATAAATTAAAGACAGACAGACATAAGTTAAAAAGAATTAAACAAATCAAATGCAAGAAATAAAGGTCGTAGTGCATTTTAGTGGATTACTGCAATGCAGCTGTAAATAAAAAGGTTTTAAACCTTGACGTAAAGAAATTGTCACTACCAGTCATATGCTTGTTCCTCAGGTGAGGAGTATAAAAGCTGAACGCTGCCTCACTGTGATTGTTTCTAACTCTGGGTCCAGAAAGTAGGCGTGACCCTGATGACCTGAGGGTTCTGGCTGGTTCATCATGGACCAGGAAATCAGAGATGTGTTTTGGCCCGAGACCATTCAGAGATTTATAAACCAGCAGCAGGATTTTTAACATCTGCTCTGGGACAGACAGGAAGCCAGTGTGAAGATCTAAGACCTGGAGTCCAGTCTCTGGTCTTAGTGAGGAACCCGGGCAGCAGCGTTCTGGACTAACTGCAGATGTTTGATGGATGTTTCGGGATCTGTGAGAACAGCGTTACAGTGGTCCAGTCTACTGAAGATAAAAGTCCTGCTGAGACAGCAGTCATTTAGTCCTCAGTGTGTTCGTTAGGTGATACCAGGCCGACGTGAGACCTGTCTTAATGTGGCTGTTAGAATTCAGGTCTGAGTCCAGAACCAGTCCCAGATTCTGGTTTGGCTCTTGGTTTTTAGCTTTACTGCCTGAATTTCTGTGTTATTTCTGTTTTCAACTTGTGCCACAACAAGATGCTGGCTCCCAGGGTGACACCTTGGTCTGGACTTGCACTTTCACTTGATATTTGGTTGGTGTCACAAGAATCCCACAGACAGAAATCAGACTGGCCTAATTTCATTAACTGATCAAATTCCATTTTTGGGTACTTCAATCATAATTTCTCTCTCTTGTTTAATTCAAATATAAATTAACTTACAACAATGCTTTATTTATTTTTGTATTTTTGGGGGGGGGTTTAGGGGACGCCCCTCACCCACTCCAGCAGGGGTGCTTCCGTTGTGGGGTGGGGGTTTCCCGGAGGCTGGCGGGGGGAGGTGGGCGGTGCTTGGGCAGCTTGTGGGGTCTGGGTGTTTGTGTTAGTGTGGTGTCTCGTGCAGGCCAACCGGGTCGGGGGACCTCCTGGTTCTGCACCCACACGGTCATAGTGGGGGCTGTGGGGGGGACTGGGCTTGGGTGGTTTTGGTGTTGGAGTGCAGCATATGGTCCAAATACCTTCAACCAGATTCTAGGCTCTCAGGGAAGCTGAGAGCCTAGAAGCTGAGAGGCTGAAGATCTACTAAATATTGAGTTCATTTGTTTTTTCAAATTTATGCACCTGACTAATTTTGTTTAAACAATCATTGCACACGTTCTGTAATTTCTATGAACTTCATTTCACTTCTCAAATATTACTGTGTGTCTCCTATATGATGTATTTAACTGAACATTTTTTATCGTAACAACTAACGATTTATACAGGAAAATCACGAAGATTAACAAGGCTGCCCAAACTTACGCATCCCACTGTATGTGGTTTCTTTTTCACAAATTCATAAGACTCAGAAAAACGGATGGATATAAAGTGTAAATATGGAATATTGGAGAAGGGGTAGGCTTAAATAAGTCTGACTTCTTCCTGCCCCCCCTCAGACATGTCAAACAGCATTAATGTGTCATGTGTGCACGTATATATTGATAGGCGTGTGCACATTGGCTAGTGATTTATTTGATAGATTTATCTATTCTGTTTACAGTTATATAACATTGATTTATTTATTTATATACATGTATTTAAAAAAAGCTGATTAAAGAACAATTTGTATTCAGTTATCAGGTGTTTATTTTAAACAGTAATAATCATCATGAAAGACTAAACATTTACAGGTTACAGGTAATTATTGTGTTTGATAACTGCAGTTTAATGTCTCGTAGATTTGAGCAGGTATGAAGTGAACATCCATCATCCACGACTGAAGCTGGTTTATTCTTCACAAGTCGCTCTTCTTTCCTTTCTCCTCCTTGTGGAAGACGTCTCCATCAGGCTGCTGTCTCCACTTCAGGGTGACTCCACCCACTCCGTTGTCCTTCAGTCTGTCCTGCAGCTGGGAGACACAAACAGGAGACAGTTTCAACCACAAACCTAAATCTGTGTTGCTGCTTTTATTCCAGAAATGAAACCATTTCAGTTCCACACTTACCTTTTCCAGGAGGTCTGCTTTCACATCAGGATCCTGCAGATCCACAGAGTCCTCCACCCTCAGCCTCAGCTTCACCACCTTCTTCATTACTGATGAAGACAAATCAAACATGCTTTTTAATATTAATAAATATTCATTTAATATATTTTTGAAGTATAAATGTCTTTGACTGTAATAAAATGCAGCGATTATAAATAAAACACTCACTGGGATAACTGAAGCACACAAACGGTAATCTTGTTCCACAGGACAGAAACTTCCATTTTCCTGATCTGTTTGAAGATGTAACGCCACAAATGTCTCTTGCGGAGCTCAATGGATTTGAAACTTGATCCCAGTTGCTGAAGAGGAAGCTGCTCCCATCCGACCAGTAAAAGTCTGGATCTCTAAACAGACCGATCCAAGCAGTGTATCCACTAGCTACCAAGGTCCGGAACCTCTGGTTCTCAGTGTCGGTTCTCACGGTTACCAGGTCTATGAAGTTCTCTCTGCAGTAACTCTGAGCCCTGGACCAACTCATCTCCTGATTCACAGAAACAAAGTCTGGATTCACTTGTGTTCCTGCAGTTTAAATAGGAAAGGTGTTGGAGATTTTTTTTTTCTAAAATGATGATTATGTCTTGGTTAGTACTCTTACCTCTGTAACAGATGAATGACATGTATCTTGAGCAGGGATAATCTCCCCATAAAGAATCACTTCCACTGCGCACACAGAGTTCATCACTTGAGTGAAAGTTTGGTTCAGGATTAGAAGCAGCCCAGCTCCTGTAGTCAGCCCCGCTCCCATTGAAGCCATCAGACCACCTCCAGTTGATTTCATTGTACAGACCAATCCAGAAGTCCGAGTTGTGACCAGCAGATGAAACTGTGTTCATGAGTTGGTTCATTTCTTCAGAGTTGTGGATGGTGGCCAGGTCTGTGTATGTCTGTCTGCAGAAGGTCTGAGCTTCAGTCCAGGTCAAAGACTCGTCCACAAAGTGGTAGTGACGGACGAGGCAGGTGGCGGGGATGAACCCCTCTGAGGAAAATATCAGTATCTTAGATTAAAAACTGTAACCCCAAACTGACATGTAAAATTCCTTCAATATTTCAACAATGCACAATAATTGAGAGTGGACGACATTAACCGAGGAATCACTGACCAGAGAGAATCAAGATGCTCAACAAGATCTTCTCCATCATGCTGCTGCTGGACTCTAGACAGAGACCGTCTGTATTATGACAACTCTTGGAACAGTTCACTTGAGTCATATGCTTCTGAGCACAAGTTTGTTTTCCATTATGCAAAATATATTCACCGAGTGACTTTATGTAAAACAGGATGCTTGATGTTAGCCTCATAAGTATCTGACACAAAACACAGAAGCTACACAGTCTGCAGGTTTTAACATGAGTGCTGGAGCAGTTATATTATTAGTTCGAGTGGATTTAAAACTGTTTATGACCCTGAAAGTCAGGGTACGTAAATACAACAAGGTGCTTGTTCGTAGGGACTTTAATATCCACATGTGTTGTTTTCCCTCATTCCCATGCTTTTATTTCTTAGATTTTATAGACTTTTTTTTAACATCACTCAGTCTGTGAAAGCAGCTACACACTTTAAAAGTCACACATTAGACCTAGTGGTCACTTTTGGTTTCACCCCAACCTCTCTGAAGCATCTAGATGTCCCTGTCACCGATTATGAAGCTTGCTACCTTCCTACCTAAAGGGCATCTTCATGAGCCTCTGTCCAATGACTTTTGGCATTAAATATGCGTGTAAATAAAGCACTGGAAGTAAAAAAAACATGACCCTCACAGTGTTTCCTGCCTGCTCAAGGTGAGAAAGTGGTCAGAGCTGGACGTAGACAACAGCGTTGTCCACCCCAATGCTGGGCTGGTAGGCAAACTGCCAGGGCTGAGCTCACCAGTTGGCAAAGGTGGTTCAGGGTAAGCCTCTCCATGGTCTTCATCAGATGAGAAGTCAGGGCCACAGGTCTGTAATGGTTGGGCTCCCTGTGTTGTGCTATCTTTGGGACTGGAACCCTGCAAGAAGTCTTCCACAGTGCACGAACCCTCTCCAGAATAAGCCTCAGGTTGAATTTATGCAGAAGCACCTGACACAGCTGGTCTGCACAGTCCCTGAACAGTCTGGAGCAGATTCCATCTGGACCTGCTTCCTTCCTGACCTTCATCATGGAGCTGGCCCTCTTGAGACCTCCTTGTGATTCGATTACCATCAATTACCATCGAGAGCATCCTGACCAGCTGCATCCTGACCAGCTGCATCACCGTGTGGTACGGATCCTGCACCGCAACCTGCCGCAAGTCTCTCCAACGCGTCGTGAGAGCAGCTGAGAAGATCGTTGGTGTCTCTCTCCCCTCACTTCAGGACATTTACAGCAGCCGTCTGACTCCAAAGCCCTCAGCATTGTGAGAGACCCCACCCACCCGTCACACAGCCTCTTCAGTCTGCTGCCTTCAGGGAGGAGGCTGCGGACCCTCCGAGCCAGAACCAGCCGACTGAAGGACAGCTTCGTCCACCAGGCTGTCAGGACACTTAACACTCTCCCTTCTCTTCCACCGTTTCCCGCCTTGCCCCCCCCTCACTCACTCTGATCTCAGTATCTGTATTTTGGCAGATCTGGACCGCTTGCTTGCTTTGCACCATGTCACTTTAAACAAACCGAAAAACTGTTGATGTCATGTCACAACTTGTTTCTTGTCTCTTTTTAACCTGCACTTTGTGTTTAAAATGTATTTATTGTGTAGCACCGAGGGTTTGAGAGTAACGTAATTTCGATTCTCTGTATGTATCTCACATGTGGTAGAATTGACAATAAACTTGACTCTGACTCTGACTCTGATTTGCATTTTTTCTATTGGTAACTTAAGATCCAAGGGAAGAGGGAGCTAAGCCATGGAATTTTATAAAAATACAACCAGACAAAGGGAGAAGAAGATGCCAAAGAAAGAGAGAGAAAAAGAGGAAAAACCAGAGCAACATGACCAGCACCAGAGGGGTTACCACCCCCACGCACCACCTGCACACAGGACAACAGCAGTGGTAATTAGGAAGGCACAGCCCACACTGATAGGCAGCACTAGGCCAGACCATGGCACCCCTGATACACCACCCCCTACCACAGCTTGATTCTCTGATATTAATCCCTTAATTGCTCAACATTTTCTCAAGTTCAGTGACAAAAGTTAGAAGCCATTATGTTAGGTCCCACAAATTCTCATACTTTATAGTTTCTGTCCTTGGCAATCTCA
The DNA here is from genome assembly GCA_014839995.1 of Xenentodon cancila. NCBI lineage: Eukaryota > Metazoa > Chordata > Actinopteri > Beloniformes > Belonidae > Xenentodon > Xenentodon cancila. The sequence goes on along the minus strand of CM026212.1, from coordinate 2,073,401 downwards.
AATAATATCAAACAAACTGCCTTGTTTTCTTCAGCTTAAGGCAGTTGAAAAATCAGGTCAATTCTTTCAACTTCTCACTTACAAAAAAGTTATTAGATTACATTTAACAGATACCTTTAACCACAGCAACTTACAACTGCTAAAACAATCAAGCCACAGTAAACAAGGTAAACTGTAGAGCAGTGGTCTTCATTAGTGGTCCTCAAGAGCTATTGTCCTGCATGTTTTAGACATTTCCCCGCTTCAACAGACTCTAAAAGCCATGGCTGTGTCACTAACAGACCTGTGCAGACCTTGATGACATTCTGATGGTGACCCTTAACTAGAATCAGCTGTGTTAAAACAGGGAACCATCTAAAACATGCAGGACACCGGCCCCTTCACTGACGGTTCACTGACTATGTGCAGCCCTGGGCATAAGCCTTTACAACTGAGTTCAAATGAGAACGTGTTCTGGATACTTCTGTAGAACCTGATAATCTGCTAGTGTCGCATGTAAACTCCCTAAATTTAGGGAGGCCATTGCTCTTTATCTTCCTACAGTGGAACATAGTGAAACAATTGAGGGCTGTGACCTCGGTTCTACCTCTGCAGATGTTGATTTCCTTGTCGGTAGCACTGCAGATGTGTTGCACTCAGCTTTAGATGCAGTTGCTCCTTTGAGAAAGAGGGTCTCTAACCGTAGGAGCTTAACTCCCTGGTTTAACTCACATATTCGTATGTTAAAACAGAAAGTGCGTAAAATGGAAAGAAAGTGGTACTCTAGTAGGTCTGTAGATATTTATTATGCATGGAAAGATAGTCTAATAGTGTATAAAAAAGCGCTTCGCAAAGCTAGAACAGCCTAATATTCAGTGTTAATAGAGGATAATAAAAATAACCCACGTTTTCTGTTCAGCACTGTAGCCAGGCTGACAAAGAGCCACAACTCTGTTGAGCGGTGCATCCCTGCAGCTCTCAGTAGTGAAGACTTTTTGAGCTTCTTTAGCAAAAAAATTGTCAGAATTAGAGAGGAAATCGGCCAGGCCCACCCGGCAGTGGCTGTGGGCATTTCTTCAGCTTCAGGGACTCCCTTAGGCTCTGACCTGACTCAGGCCACAGGCTTTTAAAGTCACAGTTATCAAACCGTTACTTAAAAAGCCCTCTCTTGACCCAGACATTTTAGCTAATTATAGACCGATTTCCAACCTTCCATTTATCTCTAAAATTCTGGAAAAGGTCGTTGCAAGTCAGCTGTGTGACCATTTCTATAGAAATGATCTATTTGAAGTTTTTCAGTCAGGGTTCAGAATGCATCATAGCACAGAAACAGCACTGGTTCGAGTCTCAAATGACCTTCTTATGGCCTCAGATAATGGGTGTCCATACTGGTTCTGCTGGACCTCAGATAATGGATTAGGGTCCATACTAGTACTATTGGGTCTCAGATAATGGGTTAGTGTCCATACTGGTTCTGCTGGACCTCAAATAATAGGTTAGTGTCCATACTGGTTCTGCTGGACCTCAGATAATGGATTAGTGTCCATACTGGTTCTACTGGACCTCAGATAATGGATTAGTGTCCATACTGGTACTGCTGGACCTCAGATAATTGGTTAGTGTCCATACAGGTTCTGCTGGACCACAGCGCTGCTTTTGATACTTTACATCACAGCATTTTCCTGCAGAGGCTAGAGTATGTTGTTGGGATTAAAGGGACAGCTCTAGGTTGGTTTAAATCAGATCTGTCTGATAGATTCCAGTTTGTTCATGTTCATGAGGTTTCTTCCGTACAGACAAGGGTCTGCTATGGTGTCCCGCAGGGTTCAGTTCTAGGGCCAGTCTTGTTCAGTTTATACATGCAGCCCTTAGGAAGTATTATCCAGAACCACTGAATTAATTTTCATTGTTATGCTGATGATACGCAGCTGTATCTGTCTATGAAGATGAAACAGAACCATCAGACGAACTTCGGGTGTCTTAAGGACATCAAGGACTGGATGTCCACTAATGTTTTGCTCCTAAATTCTGATAAAACATAGGTTGTTCTTTGTGGTCCCAAACAGCTTAGGAAGGGATTAGATGGTCTTGTGATGGCCTCCAGTAAAACTGTGAGGAACCTTGGCGTTATATTCGATCAGGATTTGTCATTTAAACAGCATATTAATCAGGTTTGTAAAACCACGTTTTTCCACCTCCGTAATATCGCAAAGATCAGGACCATCCTCTCGCAGGGTGATGCTGAAACACTAATTCACTTGTTTGTATCTTCTAGACTAGATTACTGTAACGTGTTGTTGGCTGGATGTCCAAGTAATTCTCTGAACAGCCTCCAGCTGATCCAAAATGCAGCAGCGCGAGTGCTGACAGGAACCAACAAGAGAGACCACGTCTCTCCAGTTTTAGCTTCCCTCCACTGGCTCCCCGTAAAATTTAGAATCCAATTCAAAATTTTATTACTGGCATATAAAGTCCAAAATGGCCTAGCGCCGCGATATTTGCAGGACCTGATGGTACCGTACGTTCCTAATAGAGCTCTCCGTTCTCAGGGTGCAGGTTTAGTCGTAGTTCCTGGAAGATCCAGATGTAGATTTGGAGGACGGGCTTTCTGTTATCAGGCACTATTACTTTTGAACCAACTTCAAGTTGGAACGACTACTGGTTAGGACCAGTAGTACAGTACAGAACCATACTAGAGCAGCTGGTCTTCAACACAGCTTCATCCTGGATCTGCTGCTGTAGACCTGCTGCAGGGGGACCCCAACATGATCCATTGACTGGTGCCCTTCACCTCCTCTGTTTCTCTGTCTCTTCTTCACTTCAATCCTCAGTTATTAACAGTATCTCATCAGTATAATTGTGGTCCAGTGTTCTTGTAGTTGGTTGTGCTGGTCTGTCTCCTCTTTTTCTCTTCTGTACATGTTTACAGACCAGAACCTCAGGAGCTGCTTGCTGACCTGCAGTCCCACCCTCTAGGCCACATAAAGTTTGGAGGTCTGCAGCGACTGACTGCAGAAAGTTGGCGAGCTATTTGGCACGATGCGCCTCAGCATCCTCTGACCCCGCTCCGTCAGTTTACGTGGCCTACACTTATGGCTGAACATCTGTACATGTTTCTTGTAAGCATCACCCATGATCATCATGAGTTAATGAACAATTACGTTTTCAGGTTGCTTTAAATTGCTTGTAAATGAAACCATCAGACAAACTTCAGGTGTATTAAGGACATCAAGGACTGGATGTCCACTAATGTTTTGCTACTAAATTCTGATAAAACAGAGGTTGTTGTTTGTGGTCCAAACAGCTTAGGAAGGGATTAGATGGTCTTGCGATGGCCTCCAGTAAAACTGTGTGAAACCTTGGCGTTATATTCGATCAGGATTTGTCATTTAAACAGCAGATTAATCAGGTTTGTAAAACTGCATTTTTTCCACCTCCTTAATATCGCAAAGATCAGGAGCATCCTCTCCCAGAGTGATGCCGAAAAACTAATTCATGCGTTCGTATCTTCTAGACTAGATTACTGTAACGTGTTGTTGGCTGGATGTCCAAGTAATTCTCTGAACAGCCTCCAGCTGATCCAAAATGCAGCAGCGCGAGTGCTGACAGGAATCAACAAGAGAGACCACGTCTCTCCAGTTTTAGCTTCCCTCCATTGGCTCCCCGTAAAATTTAGAATCCAATTCAAAAATGGCCTAGCGCCACAATATTTGCAAGACCTGATAGAACCGTATGTTCCTAACAGAGTTCTCTGTTCTCAGAGTGAAGGTTTACTCGTAGTTCCTAAAAGATCCAGATGTGGATCTGGAGGACGGTCTTCTGCTATCAGGAACCATCACTATGGAACCAACTTCCAGTTGGGGTGAAGGAGGCTGACACCACCTCCACCTTTAAAACCAAACTTCAAACGTTTGTGTTCAGTAAAACATCTAGTTGGTGTAAACTTTAGTGTGTTAGGACCAGTAGTCACAGCTGCAGCTGCAGGACCAGACTGGAGCAGCTGGTCTTCAACACAGCTTCATCTGGATCTGCTGCTGTAGACCTGCTGCAGGGGGGCACCACATTGATCCACTGTGGTGCCCCTCACCTCCTCTGTTTCTCTTTACCTTCTTCACTTCAATCCTCAGTTATTAATTAACAGTATCTCATAAGTATAAATTGTGGTCCAGTGTTCTTGTAGTTGGTTGTGCTGGTCTGTCTCCTCTTTTTCTCTTCTGTGTACGTTTGCAGACCAGAACCTCAGGAGCTGATTGCTGACCTGCAGTCCCACCTCTGACATCCCCAGTCTTCACCTCCACCTGTCTGTATGGATGTCTGTTGGATACTTGCTGACATCCTGACCTGCAGTCTTCACCAACTATCCATATTACCCATTTAAACAGAAGTCTTAGTTCTGCTGCTGAGAGATATAATTTTACTAATGTATCCTGTCTTGTACCTTTGACGGTGTCTCTATGTCTCTATTCTTTCTTTACTTCCTGCTCTACCTGGCTGGCCTTTGGCAGGAAGGTCCCCCCTTATGATCCAGGTCCTGATCCAGGTTTCTTCCCTCTTAAAGGGAACTTTTTCCTGCCACTGTTTTTTCTTCCACTAGGGAAGTTTTTACCTGCCGTTGTTTATGTAATAATTGCTCGGGGGGTCAATGTTTCTGGTCTCTGGGAAGATCCTGGAGACAACACGTGTTGTAATAGATGCTATATAAATAAAATTGAATTTAATTGAATTGACTTCCTTCTGTCACATCAAAATAATTCAAAATGCTGCAACAAGACATATTAATTAATAAGCAGTATAACCACATCTCCTCTGTACTTGCAGATGCATCTTGGACTCAATTCAGATCAACTCATCTTGGACTTCTCAATGATGACTTGGACTTGGTCACTAAAACACTTATTTGGTTTCAGTTTCTGTGTTTTGCATCAGATGTTTGTGAGGGCAGCGTAAAACTGGTTCATAGAAGATTTACATAAAACCACTAGATGAAAATACTTTGCATAAAAAGACAAACTTTGCCTTGCTCAGAAACAAATGAATACAACTTTATATGTTTTTTTTGCAATGAAGACAGTCTCCTTGCACAAACTGTAAATCCCACACCGCCCCAGTCGCCCACAGTGTCCCTCAAGGCTCAGTGCTCAGTCCCCTCCTCTTTATCCTCTACATGCTACCTCTTGGTCACATCGTACGGCGCCATGAACTTCACTGTCACTGCTACGCAGACTCACACTCAACTACACATCTTGACTTGGTCTCCGGCTGGAGACCTTTGAGACCGTTGGTGGAGGGGAGGACATTGAAGAAACTATCCTCCATCATAGACCACCAGGACCCCCCTTGACCTCGTACTGGGACAGACAGTGGAGCACCTTCTCTAGCAGACCGTTGAAGCTCCGCTGTTACTTAAATGTATAGGATTTAAATATGTATGGACATTTTTAGATAGTACTTTTATACTTTTTATTTAAAAAAAATATACTTTTCAGTTTTCATTTTGAGCTTGTCACTGTCTGTCTCTTGTATTTATGCAGCTTAAATCCACCACCCCAGTCCTTGTGTCCACCATCTGAAATCAAAACTGGATGGACAAACAACGTTCTCAAACTCAACAGCAACAAAACTCATTATTGGATACAAAGCTCGTCTATCTTCTGCTTGGGACTATATAAGGTTTGATTTATTACTTATTATTATATAATGATTATTATTATGGTCTACAGAGCAGCATCATGATGTCGAGGATCTTCTTGGTCTATTATTCATGATCTATTTTAGAAAGATAATTTCTTTTTTGTGGATATCCAAGTATCTGTTGCAGATTTAAAGAATATCAATAAAGACATGTTTTCAATGTTAGATAATTAACTTTTCTTTTTGCTCATACTGTGTAAAATGCAGGAAGGAACACAGCATAATCCTGAATTTGTTTGTGTGAGCGAGAAGATGAGTTGATCCACCAGTCCACAGACCTGGTGAGACCTAGTCCCAGATTTTTACTTGTCTGATGGGGAGCAGCTTCCTCTTCAACAACTGAGATAGTGTTAGAAATCTAGTAAACTTAATTTGGGTCATTTTTGGTGTTACATCTTTGTTGATTTGTCCTGTACATCAAAAATACCATTTGTCTGCTACAGTTACCCACGTGAAAGTTCCTGGAAGAACACTGCGTTAAATAGAAGAGCATCTAAACCTGAAATATTATTCATCCTTCCTACTTCCTTCTTCCTAGTGGATCTGAGAAATCCGAATGGGAAAGTGGACCTCCTGGAAAAGGCAGGTATGAAATTGATATGGTTGTCACCCTGAAGTGGAGACGTCTTCCACAAAGAATAGAAAGAAGAAGAGCAACTTGTGAAATAAACCCAGCTTCAAGTCGTGGATGATGGATGTTCAATTCATATCTGCTCAAATCTACGAGACATTAAACTGCAGTTATAAGACACAATATGTAACTGTAACCTGGAAATATGTAGTCTTGCGTCTTTACTCTTACTGTGTTTTCAAATGAACAGATAACTGTGTCAATACAAACGTTATGTGTACGTTTATGTGCCTTTCATATTTAATATACCTGTGCTGCTCAAAACACAATCTGCTTTTCAGCAACATTTCCTACATACTTGTGTGTGAATTAAAGTAAAGGTTATATCTGTAGTTGTTGTCAGAATCTGTAGGCTGACAGCTCTGTGCTTCAGCCACTGAGGACTCTGACAACATTCATACAATGAAAAACACATACTGGGATTCAACTCCAGATAAAACCTCTACTTTACTGTTACAGTCGGTGGGGTTGAAGCTCCTCCCCTGCTGGACTGTTACTCCATGTTTTCTGTTTGAGTCAAACTTCACTTTTAGTACTCAGTGAGACTTAAATAACCCAGAGTTATTGCCCAGAGAAGAAATAAAGTATCTCTCTGAATCAGCTGATTTCAGCAGGTGTTTAAGAATAATAAAGGTGCAGTCAGGAAACCCAACACTGACTGGTTAGACATCTGCATGTATACATCATTACAAATATCGACCCGTAGCCATAATGACGGTTCGAGAGGCCTGCCATTCTCCTGACATTTTGACATGTTGGTGCTGTGCCAGACACCTAACTGGGTTATTTAAAAACTACAAATATTTTATTGAACTGCCCTATAAAGGCATATATATATTATATATATATATATATATATAGAGAGAGGAGGAGAGAGAGAGAGAGCACACTGTTCATAGCAGATTTACATAAAAACCGAGAGCAACAGTCCAATCAGAATTAAACCATACTTTTCCATCTATTACTGTTGGTTATTTTCATTTATTTTCTGTGAAGTCAATGGGCCTTTTAGTTCTTTTATTTCAATTTTAAATTATTTTTACATTTATTGTATATTATTTATGCTATATTGTAATTAGTACATTGTGTAAAACAAATACTTCCGAGTACAGCCACCTGTGAAAGTTGATTAAAAGTGACCAAATGGTTTGATAAAGGTTGGAAGATTAAACGCCTGATGTTTTTAGTTTGGAGCCTAAATGAGCCACTTCCCTTGATGTGCGACCGACCAGAAAGTGGACAGTGATATTTTAATGTAAATGGTAAATGTGTTTGCAAATATAATTTGTAAGTTAGTTGATAAAAGAAGTTTGTAAGACAATCAACACAACAGTCCAAATCCAAAAGTTTAGTTAAAAAAACAGAAATTATTACAAAAAGCCTTGTAAAATGCCAATAATCTCACAAGGTACACAGGGGCTGTGAAATCTCATAGCAGTTATATTTACATCAGAGGCTGAAATTTCTTAAGAATCACTGATTAAAATAAGAATTTAAAGCAAGTTTTCACATTTCACTATTGTCAAGTAAATATTAAGTAAATAAAAATAAACTAAACTATAACTTTTACAATTGAAAACTTTCTGTACGTGACCATGACTAAGCTTTGAATGAAGTGCAGTGAAGTTGAACTCACAGAGAAAACATGAGTAACAGTCCAGCAGGAGGAGCTTCAACCCCACCGACGGTAACAGGAGTCCTCAGTGGCTGAAGCACAGAGCTGTCAGCCTGCAGACTGACGCAGAATTCATACAATGAAACGTTTGTTGATACAGTTATCTGCATCAAAATCTGCTAAATTAAAGACAGAAGACTAAATATTTACAGGTTACAGGTAATTATTGTGTTTGATAACTGCAGTTTAATGTCTCGTAGATTTGAGCAGGTATGAAGTGAACATCCATCATCCACGACTGAAGCTGGTTTATTCTTCACAAGTCGCTCTTCTTTCCTTTCTCCTCCTTGTGGAAGACTTCTCCATCAGGCTGCTGTCTCCACTTCAGGGTGACTCCACCCACTCCGTTGTCCTTCAGTCTGTCCTGCAGCTGGGAGACACAAACAGGAGACAGTTTCACAACCACAAACCTAAATCTGTGTTGCTGCTGCTTTTATTGTCATAAATGTTTCCAGAAATGAACCAATAATAATCTGGATCTCTAACACACCAATCCATGCAGTGGATCCAATAGGTACCACGTTCTGAAACTTCTGGTTAGCTGTGTTGTTCCTCACAGTGGCCAGGTCTATAAAGTTCTCCCTGCAGTAACATAACAAAACAGAAAGATTTGAGATGGGTCTGTCATTTTGCTTTAAAACCTGCCCAGATTGCTCTCTTTTTTCAACAGTGTTTTGATGACTGCTGTCTTCATGGTCTGGGGGAAACACCTGACAAAAGGGATGAGTTCACTATTCGACTCAGATCAGATGCCATGACGGGTAAAACGTTTTTGAAGAAAGCTGCGGATAAAATATCAAGACAGCAGGAGGATGAGTTTTGCTGGTACATCACATCCTTCAGATTTTTGTAGTTAATTAGGTATATTTGAGTTATTTTATCCAAACTGGTTTTGACTGGACACAGCACTGTTTCCTGGACTGACTGTGTTTCTAATCTTGTGGAGTTTCTCAGTAAAGAAGTTGGAGTGGAGTTCAGATGCTACTGACACCAGGAGGGTTTGTTAGGCTGTCCAGTTTTTGATGTTTTTGTTGATTACTTCAGAAAAGAAGGATTCCCTGTGCCTTCTAGTTGTGAATCATACCTGTGAAGTCTCTTTCTAGATATCATAGTGAACCTGGAGTCCAGTCTTTCACCACCTACTTTCTCTTAAAAATGAAGTTGGGAGGTTTGACTATCAAAGCAGCTGTCTTACTATTTTTTAACACTTGTATTATTTTTCTAATCTTATCTCTCTCTTTCTGTGACTGATTCACAGAACAGAATGTGAGGTGAACATCTGTGCCCCAGATTTATTAGACAAAATCCATTTGCCTTAAAAGATGTCTGCGTTCCAGAAAATGTTGAAGTTGTCAATAAAGGTTTGTTGAGCATCAGCAGTCTGCTGAATCGCTTTTGTCCATGCCGGACTGTCGGAGAAGGGAGGACTCTTGTGCTGATTAGAAACGAATGCAGCTGCTCCCAAAGTCATCTGGTCTTTCCTCCGAAATGATTAAAAAAAAAAAACACCACACTGCTGAAAATCCTTGCGTGCCACTGATTAATGTCCAACTTTTCTGTAGATTTTTGACGGAGAAGTAAGAAGAAGAGTAAAAGTAGCTGGATATGAGTAAAAAAGCAAAGCAAGCAGAGGAAGTGTCCACACTGTAAGGAAACAAGAGCAAGATTTAAGGGTCGATAAATATATTTAAATGGTAGAGTATGTTTACATCACTGAGGGTCCTGACAACGTCTGGGACAGATCACTCAGAAAGAGCCTCGTGCTTGTCTTGTTCACATTAAGACCCCCACACACACACACACAAGCAAGCACAACACACACAACCACACGCACACCACAACCACCACACACGCACACACACACTATACATATATGTAAACAAACAACAACACGACACCACACACACACACACACACACACACACCCACACACACACACACACATACATATGTACACCACACACCACACACCACACACACAACACACACACACACATGTAAACACAGACACACACACACACACACACACACACACACATACATATATGTAAACACAGACACACACACACACACACACACGCAAAAACGCACACACGCACACACCACACACACACACACATATATGTAAACCAGACAACCCACACCACGCACACACACACCACACCACACACACACACACACACACACACACACACACCACCACAACACACACACATACATATATGTAAACACAACACACACACACCACACACACGCACAACGCACACCGCACACACACACACACACAACTAAACAAGAACTGTAATCAGTGACAGAATCAGATTTGTTTTATGTGAAGTGATGTTGAGTCAGGAAACGGAAAAAACTCATTTTACCTTCACACTTAAAAACACACAGACTAAAGCAGTTTGTTTTCTAATAGTTTGTATTTTTATATTTACCACAGCTTGATAAAGATGAACGGTACAACTTTTCATTAGCATGCTGGTATTTATACATTAATTAGATTATAGTGTGCTTAGTAAAGAACAGGAGGATAGATCAATGCATAGATAGATCATTTCAATTCAATTCACCTTTTGGATCATTTTGAATCAGCTGCAGGCTTAATTGAAGAGGAAATAAACAATAAGGACATGGCCTCAGTGGTAAATAAGATCTTAATGTTCCCAAAAGTCTTCTTCACCATGTGGTCTTGAAGTTAAAACTGTTTTGTTTTATCAGGGAGAGCACGTCCAGTATTTAAAAGAGGAAATATGTACATACTAAGATGCCCTTTGAAGTTTTAACAATAAATATAGATTAAAAAATATATTTACTTTCTACAGCTAAACTTCTTATTCAAGGTAGATGGATGAAAAGTCAAAGCAGTAAGGAAAGTATAAATGAGAGGACCACTGAGGACAGAAAAACTGAAGACAGGATAACAGGATAAAAAAGGAAAACATTAAATTAAATATGAGACCAATTTTAAATGAAAATCAATCACAAAAAGGTAGAATCGAGAAATCCAAATCTTGATTAAATCAAGATTAAAATACTACCAGCAACAGCTGAAGCTCAATAAGCCAAAATCCATCCATCCACTCTTATCTAAGCATTTTCCTTACATTATTCTGTTTAATTTCCATTTATGAAAAGTCCCCTACTTACCCGCAGTTTAAAGCTACATACCCAGGATGCATCTTGTAGTTCTGCTGCCAGCGGCTGTAAGTTCATTGCGGTGTTGCTCATCTTAACGAGGTGTGCGGCCCACAATATATGAGCGTGGCCTACAGTTTCTGGGTGTGGCTTACAGTATGTGGGTGTGGCAAAGGAGCATCTTATACCTGTATGAATCCTGTAGGCGTTAGTGACATACAAGTGCAGTGTTTATTGTAATAATTAACTCCTCTCTTTTGAAAACCGGCGCCCTTTGTTCAGCCTAATGTGTATTTCTTATGCAAAGGTTTACTGTCTAACTCTGTAGTTACACTTGAATGTTAACTTCACTGTCTTTGCAGTCCGTATAATTCTGTTTATGACTTCAGCAGCTGGAGGTTAATTCATTTGTGTTCTTAAGTCTCCATCTAGTGTCCATTTGATGTTATTGCCGCTGAATTCAACTGCTGTTTACACACTGTATTGTGTAGGTTGTACACAGTAACTAATACACATCTTTATTCCTGTATTTAAAAAAATTTAATAATTAATTAATTAATGAAAAACTACCTTCTGTTTCCAGGGTGCCCGTTGTCATCCTTTGATCCACCAGTGTCTTAGAAATAAGACTAATAACTCCTAGAATTACTGGACAACTGAAACATTGATTAAGTTCATCAGTTAGTTGATCCAGTCAAACAGGATCTAGACTGAGATTTGCACTATAAACCTTTACAATCTACTCAGTGTGAGAAATTTAAAGAACTTTTCCAAGTACAGATGCAGCTCATGAACCACCTTGGATGTTTCCCTTATCAATATAATCAAGCTCTCAATAAATATATTTAGATAAAATGCTTTAAATTTCAATTGAGATAATTATGTTCACTGTATGTTATTTAACAAATAATGAATAAAGTACTTATAATGTTGAAACAGAGAGAACCAAACACAATCATCTCTGCCTTCTTTAATTTCTAAAGTCAATCAGAATGTGATCTTAACTACTTTTCTAATCGCTGATTTAAGCCTCTAAACAAAAACAAACTGCCTTTGTGTCTAATATTTTCATATTTTGTAATGAATCTTTATGTTCTGATCCAAATTAGTGGAAATGAATGAATGAATAAAGAAATGGAGGCTTGAGACGACGTTGTTGTGAAATAGTGTAAAACAGGTGAAGTCAGCTGAACGGAAGTGGAAACAAAAGCAGTTTTCGTACAACAGTTGGCGGTATGTGGCCGAGCGGTCCAAGGCTCTGGATTGAGGAGGCGTGGGTTCAAATCCCACCACTGCCATCAGGACTTCAAATAGAGATTGGATTAGATTTGAACCAGACCTAGGACTTCTTCAGAAGACTGTAGCTTGAATCAAGTACTAAACCTTGCTTGTAAAGCTCTTTGTTTCAGGGAGTTTTAGCTACAAAAATGTTTCCTTCGTAAGGAATCCTTCATAACCGCTGTCATTTCTTAATGTTTTATTATTACTTACCGTTCAAATTTCCATGTTTACTGTGGCTTGATTGTTGTCCTCTGATGTGAGTCACTTTGGATAAAAGGGTCTTTAAATGTTTTGTCATGTTAGAATAAAACCTAAAAGCTTCAGGCTCCTCGTCCATGTACGATGTGAAGACCTGAACGTGCAGAAGATCATCACTGTCACAGAAATGTCATATTTCTGATCTGAACCTGCTCATTTTAACAACATTTTACATGTCAGACGACTTTGAATTATGACCTTCAAACATTTTGTTTTTTATTTTCATGTCTTGATTGTCATGTCTTTGAGGAGTAATAAATAGTTAGATGATCAGATCCAACCCTGTCTCCTACATGTATTTGCTGGACACAAAAGCACCAAAACTACAGCAGAAACACGATAAAAGTCACGTCAACAAGAGCAAATAATGAACACACAATAATCCAATGAACTAAACACACAACAAAGTTCACTCACCCAGCTGCACCGGTGAAAATCCAACTAAAAAACAGAAATAACAAAAAAATATAAAAACACAGCTGGTGATCTTCAGACAAAACAACATGCAGTTGTCAAGACAACATCTGTGCAGTTAAGTGGAAATAAATCGCTACTTTAAGCCTCTAACAAAACTCAAAAATACCTTTTATCCAAATACCAGATTATTTTGTAAAAACATGAATTACCAACTTATGGTAAATCGTTGCTGAACAGATCCAGTCTTGATCCCTCAAACACAACAATCCATATCTAAAAACTTTTGTTCTTCTAAGATTTTTGCTGATTTCACTGTGTTTTAGTCGATATGGGTCCAACAGTTTCTATGTTTGACTGATGAGCGGTCCAGAGTGGACTCCGCCTCTCACCAGATGGTTGTAGGGCTCCGGCCCAAAACCCTCAACAGGGTCAGTCACGTAGAAAAGGTGTATTGCAGGTTGAAACAACTCTCTAACTGTGATATTAAATGTTTAAAATCCAACTTCAGGCCAGTCTGGTGAGAGAAAAGAACTGTACAAATACAACGGTGCTCTCTTCATACAGCACCAACGTTTCAGCTTCATACTACCTACTTGCAAGAGCTATCAGCTCCTGCTATCAGGAACCATCACTATGGAAGCAACTTCCAGTTTGGGTGACGGAGGCTGACACCACCTCCACCTTTAAAACCAAACTTCAAACGTTTGTGTTCAGTAAAACATCTAGTTGGTGTAAACTTTAGTGTGTCAGGACCAGTAGTCACAGCTGCAGCTGCAGGACCAGACTGGAGCAGCTGGTCTTCAACACAGCTTCATCTGGATCTGCTGCTGTAGACCTGCTGCAGGGGGACACCAACATGATCCACTGACCTGCAGTCCCACCTCTGACCACCTCAGTGTCTGCTGTCTACACCTGTTTAGATAGTGGTCTCTGTAGTCCACCAACTAACCAGGTATCAGTCATAAAAACATGGAAGTCTCAGTTCTGCTGCTCACTGATAATTAATAATATAATATATCTGGTCTTGTACCTTGTCAATATATCTGTGTCACTCCTCTCTGTTCTTCATCTTCATCTTCTTCTGATCTCCCTTTTCCTGTTCTACCCGTCTGGTCTTCAGCAGGAGGGTCCCCCTTATGATCCAGGTCCTGATCCAGGTTTCCTCCCTCTTAAAGGGGAGTTTTTCCCTGTTGTTTATGTAATAATCACTCGGGGGTCATGTTCTGGATGTCTGGAAAGAACCTGGAGACAACTTGTGTTGTAATAGACTGTATAAAAAAATTTGATTTGAAATTAAATTGTACTTTTTTCTTTAATTATCTTTTATTGACCCTCTTATTCTTATTTACTATTTTTATTATTTGTGTATATACTTCAAATTTGTATATATAAGACTACTTTTTTCAGATTTTTTTTTTTCCGTTTGTTTTTCTTCTGTTTGTACCTGACAGCATGACACATTTCTAGGACGGTAAAATGTTCTTTACTGTACCGAGCAGGGAAAAATCTAAAACACGCAGGAAAGTAGCTCCTGAGGATCAGGGTGGGAGACTCCTGATCTACAACAACCCTGGACCTCGGGGCCCACTATCCTGCATGTTTTAGATGTTTCCTGGCATCAGCCCACCTTATTCTAATGGTCATCATCAGCATGTCATCAACATCTGGGGAAGTCTGTTAATGACACAGTCATTTGTATTAGGTGTATTTATTTATTCATGTATTTTATTTCACCGGCCCTCGAGGAATCAAGTTTGACACCCCCGTCTATATAATTGTGTCAAAGGCCCTCCAATTTGAGCCAGGTGTCTATGAGAAGAGAGATCTTTAAATCAGGAATGAGTAATTCCTGTTCACTGAGGTTCCTGTCCAGCACGTTTTAGATGTGTCCTTGCTTTGATACACCTGGTTTCAATGAGTGGTTGTTCTCAGCACATCATCAAGGTCTGCACAAGTCGTTAATGTCCCAGCCATTGGTATCAGGGTGTATTTAAGCAGGGACACATCTAAAACATACTGGACACAGCCCTCGAGGACCAGGGATTTCCCAGGCCTGCTCCAAATCGTGCAGGACATGGTGCCATGGTGGAAGAAGACGATTAGGCAGCACTGCTCTACAAAGCATTAAATAAACTGTGATGTTTCCCAGGGTTTAGTTTTACATCCAACATGTTTAAATACTCACATGTGGTCCCCAACCCCTGTCCGGATCTAAAACATGCAGGACGGGGGCCCGAGGACCAGGACTGGGAGACACTGGGCTGCAGCTGAGGTTTCATTCAGTGGTTCTCAGTCCTGGTCCTAGAGTACCCCTGCTCTGCATGTTTCAGATCAGGGGTCTCGGACTCAGTCCTCGAGAGCCGCTGTCGTGTTTCAGATGCTACCCTGCTTCAGCACACCATGACACAAGTGACTGTCACTTCTTGAGGACCATGTTTGATGACCACTGTCTTAGAGGTTGAAGTGGTTGACGGTCTGTCCATTTACAAATGGTGAGAGGATCTGAGAAACTTGCTTTGACAACAAAATTCGCTGTTCAAGAGGTAAAATGATCAGTCCAACGGTGGCTGTAGACCGCTCCGTTACATGCTCCCTGCTGTGAAGGATACTGGTTGAGTCCTTGATCACGTCAGTTGTTTTCAATTCTGCTTCCAAAAATGAGAATATTAATTGGATTCAGTTTTGTTCCTTTTGCTGTCTTTCTTGCTCCATCAAACTCCTCAACACAACTCACTCCCCCGCTGACTCGTCTCCTCGCTCTCAATATGTCACCTTGTTTGTTGCTGTGATTGCTCGTAGCCCTAACCATTCACAGAGTGAGAACAGGAACAAATGTATACTATCACGGCCACGTTTGTTCAACTATCTACCAGAGGACCTGGAGCAGCTAAAAGTGTGGATGTTTTTAAAAAGCAACTCAAGACCCATTTTCTTAATGTACCTTTTAATTAAGCTTTTGCAGTTCTTAATTAATAAAACTTCTCAAAGCAGATAGTTTGTATTCACTCAGTCATCACAAATATTGAAGCTGAAAAAAGACATTTACAGGTTACAGGTAATTATTGTGTTTGATAACTGCAGTTTAATGTCTCGTAGATTTGAGCAGGTATGAAGTGAACATCCATCATCCACGACTGAAGCTGGTTTGTTCTTCACCAGTCGCTCTTCTTTCCTTTCTCCTCCTTGTGGAAGACTTCTCCATCAGGCTGCTGTCTCCACTTCAGGGTGACTCCACCCACTCCGTTGTCCTTCAGTCTGTCCTGCAGCTGGGAGACACAAACAGGAGACAGTTTCAACCACAAACCTAAATCTGTGTTGCTGCTTTTATTCCAGAAATGAAACCATTTCAGTTCCACACTTACCTTTTCCAGGAGGTCTGCTTTCACATCAGGATCCTGCAGATCCACAGAGTCCTCCACCCTCAGCCTCAGCTTCACCACCTGCCTTCTTTCTGGTGTGAAAAGGAAAAGAAACTAAACTACTGACTTAAATTATGTTGTACTTTAATTATCTAATACTAATTGCTAAAAACATGAATAAATATCCAATCCAAGTATAATTACCTTCATTATTTATAAGTATAAAGTAAAACTAAGTCATTATACTTTGTAAAACACTCACTGGGATAACTGTAGCACACAAACGGTGATTTTGTTCCACAGGACAGAAACTTCCATTTTCCTGATCTGTTTGAAGATGTAACGCCACAAATGACTCTCATCGAGTTAATGGGATTTGAAACATTGTCCCAGTTGTGAAAGAGGAAGCTGCTCCCATCAGACCAGTAAAATTGGATCTCTAAACAGACCGATCCATGAACGTGTTTTATTGGGTACAAGGTTCTGGATCTTTTGGTTCTCTGTCATGTTCCTTGCAGTGGCCAGGTCTATGAAGTTCTCCCTGCAGTAACGCTGAGAACTGGTCCAGTTCATTGCCTGATTTATAAGATGAAACTCAGGGTTTTGCTGGGTTCCTGTGGTTAAATAGGACAGATGACAGAGTTACAAAATAAAATAAAACATTTTAAAATTGAAAGAAATAAAAAGTGTAAAACAAATGTCAGGGCCTCACCCCAAATCTATATCAACGTAATAATAATTATGATTATATGAATAAATAATAATTATGAGCCACAAATATAATTTATAAATAAAATCTGAACAAAAACACAACTAAATGACAGATAATGACAAAATATTACCTCTGTAACAGATAAATGAGTAGTTGTGTATGCAGCTAAAGTCCCACCATTGTCCTTTTTGTCTAACTAACACGCAAAACTGAGATGCTGAAATAAAATCGGGGTCATTATCAGAAGATGCCCAGTTCCTGTAGTCAGCCCCGCTCCCATTGAAGCCATCAGACCACCTCCAGTTGATTTCATTGTACAGACCAATCCAGAAGTCCGAGTTGTGACCAGCAGATGAAACTGTGTTCATGAGTTGGTTCATTTCTTCAGAGTTGTGGATGGTGGCCAGGTCTGTGTATGTCTGTCTGCAGAAGGTCTGAGCTTCAGTCCAGGTCAAAGACTCGTCCACAAAGTGGTAGTGACGGACGAGGCAGGTGGAGGGGATGAACCACTCTGAGGGAAATATCAGTGTCTCAGGTTACATAATGTGGTGCCAGACCAACAACGTAACGTTCATTTAAGATTACAATATGACAGGGATCATAAATCATGCAGACTACTGGCCCTCGAGGATCCAATCCAACACCTGTGATATAAAGCTTGCAGACCACTGGCCCTCAAGGACCAGAGTCCGACCCCGGTGATCTAAAGCATGCAGGCTACTGGCCCTCAAGGACCAGAGTCCGACCCCGGTGATCTAAAGCATGCAGACCACTGGCCCTCAAGGACCAGAGTCCGACCCCGGTGATCTAAAGCATGCAGGCTACTGGCCCTCGAGGCCTGGAACTAAGGATCCCTGCAGTATGACACAACAAGAAACACCAGATATTATTAAAGGAATCACTGACCTGAGAGAAACAAGACACTCAACAAGATGTTCTCCATCACGATCCTGATCTGTGGACTGTAACAGTTTTTGTTATGAAATCTTCAGGGACGCTGTCGTCAGGCTGTCGGTTTATGACATAAAGCCTGTCTGTTTATGCAAAATACTAAACACAAAAATATGTTATGGAAATGTCCTGTCAGCTGTTTGAAGCTGGCAAACAGACGTCTTTCTTGGAGCATAGAAAGTGCAGATAGCACATGATGTTACTTGATTACTGGAGTTGTTAACATGTTATATTTCAGTGTTTATCTTTGTGATGGCACTTGCAGAAAAGTTGTTTTTCACCACATGTCCAGGCTTTCAATATCTTTGACCTCTCATCATCTCCTGCCTGATGGGAGTGTTGGGATTGACCCTTGACACCAGCAGCATCAGTGCGGGTACCTGAGGACTGCTCATGGTGGCTGCTTGTTGCTGAAGCTCTGTTCATTGTTACCAGCTCTGTGTACATATTTTTAAGATGTTTTTTTTTTTAACCTAGTCTTTTTATCAGTCATTTTAGTATATTTTTCAGTTTTGATGCTTTACTGCTCAGTGGATTTGATGTTTTTATTCTTTACCGTCTGTTATGATCAAGATTAACAGCAAGCAAGTTGTTTACAAGGAGGAGCAGGTAATTAAATGATCAAGAAGCCAAAGTACAGCCAGACTGAGACCTCAACTCCCCGAAGAGTTGAAGAGGAGATGATGAAAAGTGAGAGAGAACGGGAAAGTTTAAACCAGCAGTACAGACACACAAGAACAGGGATGTTTTTAAATAAAAGTCTGCCTTGATTTAATGTATTTTTGTTTGCAGTTTTACAGTAAATATATT
This sequence comes from Xenentodon cancila, assembly GCA_014839995.1. NCBI lineage: Eukaryota > Metazoa > Chordata > Actinopteri > Beloniformes > Belonidae > Xenentodon > Xenentodon cancila. Next base: position 2,054,496 of record CM026212.1, on the reverse strand, counting down.
ACTAAACAACTTAAACAACCTCATAAATATGTGCCTCAAAGAAAATTTATCTTATCCAACTTATTCTTGGTAAAAAGGTGAACAATAATGCATACTTGTATTGTAACTGGAAACAACATTTTAACCTCTGAGTGTGCATGAGACCATCCATCCATCCATTATCTATACCCGCTGTATCCGTTTCCGGGTCACGGGGGTCTGTCGGAGCCTATCCCGACGCATATCAGGCGAAAGGCAGGGGTACACCCTGGACAGGTCGCCAGTCTATCCAGGGCCACATACAACAACCAATCACACTCACAGTCACACGTAGGGAGAATTTTTTTTTAGAATGATCAATTAACCTACCCTGCATGTTTTTGGACTGTGGGAGGAAGCCGGAGTACCCGGAGGGAACCCACGCAAGCACGGGGAGAACATGCAAACTCCACACAGAAAGACCCACCGGGCCGGGAATCGAACCAGGAACCTTCTTGCTGTGAGGCAACAGTGCTAACCACCAAGCCACCGTGCTGCCCGTGTGCATGAGACCAGAGAATTAGATTTCATCAGACTAAACTTTTACTCACATTGTCTCTTTTGTTCTTCGTGTTGACCTCGTCGGCCCTTCCAGACACATAAATGTGTCCCAGGTACTCGGTGCAGCCAGGACTGTCCCCCAGCCAGCATGTGGACACAGATGGACCGGGAACCGTTCAGAGGGTTTGACTTCTCCACTGGGAACATTCACAAGGTCCAATAAGTCAGACAAGCATCAGCATCACTGGCGCCTGCTTACTCCAAGGTTTCATTTTTGGATCATATCTAGACGGATTTAACAAATCATAACTAAATACAATCAAACCCAGGTAACCCAGTAAAAGATCACAAATCCAGATGAGTTGAAATGGAGACATCAGGATTGTAGAGGAGGAGCAAAACAGAGATGAAGGAGGACAAAGTTCAACCATCTCCGCTGATCATCTTGGGGAATGTGCAGGAGGAGGGACCGGCCTCCATCATCGGTGAAACACTTTCTGGGATCCTGCAGCAGCTGCGCGTGAATCGATATGAGACTCTGAATGCAGCCTAAACATTCAATTAAAAAACATTATTCATATGATATCAAGTCACATCAGTTTTAGAGACATGTACATTTTATTCTCAAATGTTTGTTAATGTTTATCTGTTCAGACAAACATTAAATCCCATATATCCATATATGTCACATGGGAAATCCCATATCTTTATATACACCCATCACTTTATTGACACTGTCAACTGTGTGGTGGTCCACACAAATATGATGTTTGAGCATCCCTACGTGTCCGTGGAAAATGGTGAACCCACGTTTTTTGTTTACTGAACTTGTTCTACATGAGGCCCCTGGTCAGCAGGACAGGATCTCACACTTGTCACATTGAGGTACGAGCCAGTTTAGACTGAGATAATTAGTCCTGATGAAGAGCAGCTGCAGCAACTGCATGATGAACTCTTTTAAACGTCAGCTGCTGGTTGCTGCTTCACTTGATGACCACAACAATGGCAGCAGTCTCGGTCCTGGTTACTTGCATGCTGATTGGTTGGCTGGCCACAGGTGGTGGTTTGTATTCATTTTCTGTGTAAACTGGTTGTTACATTTGCAGAAATCTAATGGTGTAGGGCTACAGTAGGGTTTGCTGGATGGTTATGGCACAATGCTGTAATTTCTAAAACTTGGCTACAGTGAGATAACATGAGCTCCTGGCTAATGAAACATGGTCTTGTCCACGAACTTGCGCAGTGATCTGCAGTGAGAACAAAGGGGTAACTGGCGTACTGGCACGATCTTTCAAGCACTTTTTCAGCAGCTTATCTCTGAAACTTTGTCTTTGGTAGGTGTCTCTTCCAATGACAATCTGCTGCAAAATGTTGGACTTCCTGAGTCACTGGATTCCACCTTGGAGACACATGCTGAAGGTGAGACGCTTCCCAGGAAACTTTACTTGAGGCTCTGTTGGTGTTGCACCAGTTTAATGCATTGCTAATCCAGGTTTGTGTTCAGAGGCTTGAAGCGAAGCATATGATGTTCCTTTACCGTAGCTCAAGAAAAATGCAGCTTGGCAGTGTTGGAGCGTATGACATTGAAGAAGGCTCATCTTACCGCCTGGTTGCAGATGGTGGTCGTGGTCCCATGGCCCAACCAAGAGGGTATTGGCCAGATCACCCAAGGCCGGGTCACCATTGGCCAAGTCGACCGAGGCCTGGTCACTATTGGCCGGGTCACCCCAGGCCACGTCACCATTGGCCAAGATATTGGTGGTAGGGTAACTGGTCCGAATAAAATATTAGATAAATTGCTCTAGTGTTGTCTTGGGGTTTATCTCCCTAACCCTGGGAGGGCTTTTGGGCTCAACCATTTTCTGGAGTCTTTCCATATTTGATGGATTGACTTGCAGATAAGAATCCTATCCAGTGCATACCGTACAAAAAAAAAAAAAAAAAAGCTTAATCTGGACTACAAAATGATGCTGCAACTATAAAACCAGGCACCAAACGAAGTGGTTAAATTTGAATTGGGTGGGGGATTACATCCTGCAGTTTTTGTTTGCGTTTTTAACCATATTCCTCTGACAGTCTAAACTATAATCACTCTGGCTACAACATATTGAAGACTCGAATCAGGCAAGGATGTTGTTCAACCATGTGTTCCTAGAGGGACCGTACTAGCTAATGGACCTGTCTTGGAGACAGAATCAAGTGCCCACAATCCCACTGTCAGCTTGATGTTGTTGCAGAACCAGGTTTAGAGTCAGTCCCTCAACTATAGAAGCTGGTCAATCTCGGTTTACTCCCATGTTGAAATATCAAACTCTACAGCAGAAATGCACACAGCCTCAAATAAAACATCTGTCTTTAAGGGGTTTTGAGTACCCGACCAGTAAACGATTCAAATATTTGATTGGTAGAAAGCTCAGCCTAATGGTCTACTTGTAATTCTCATGCTGCCGCCTTTGAAACAATGACCAATTTGGTATAAACCCAGCATCAGCTTCAAAGTCTATTGTTGACCCAAAGGAAAAAGAACTTCAAGCCATGGCAGAGAGGTCTTTGGAGAGGTCTTTAGCTGGAATTGCCTTCACCAATCAACTACCTGAGCAGAGCTGCGGGTAGCAGTGTCAAGCACAAACTTAAGCAAGCTCACCTTCCTAACAAAGCATGTTAGGAATACAAATGATGAAAACTAGACTGGGCTACTGGCAGACCTTGAGGCTGGACCTGATGAAGATGTCAACTGGACGAGCTTGAAAAGACACACTAAAGTTTACACTAACTAGATGTTTTACTGAACACAAACGTTTGAAGTTTGGTTTAAAAGGTGGAGGTGGTGTCAGCCTCCTTCACCCAAACTGGAAGTTGCTTCTTTCGGGCCCCACCCTTGTTAAAATGGGGGGGGGGGGGGGGGCTACTAGATTACTGCAAAGATTCAGGACCAGGGGAAGAGCACCACACAACAAACTACAGGAAGGAGGATCGTTTATAATCACCCTTTAATGGTTCAACCATGCAACCCACGGCGAGACAAAGCTAAAACTATTACCAAAACTCAAATTTCCATCTAAATGCTGGGAAGGCAGATCCTGCAGGCGGCCACAATCCCGTCCTTATCCTCCGGCCACGCCTTTCATCCACCCCTTACATGTAGATCCGGCTGCTCCTCCGAATGTCCACGCGCTGGCAGGACTCCTCATCCTGCCCCTGCATGTACGTCGCATCGCAGCCCCTTGTCTTGGCGAAGATTCAGTCTCTCCTGTAACCCCACCAGCGACCGCACTCCTTGGACCGTCGTCTCCCTCAACCACTTCCAGCTGTCTCTTTCCTCCCCTCTCACCACCAGTTCCAGCTTTGAAGGCACTCCTGTCACTTTGCTGATTGGACGCACCTGGTGCCCAATCTGGGATTCCATCTCAGAGGTGAAACATCAACACAAAAACCCAACACAAAACATGCAAACACCACAAAAAGAAAAGGGTTTCACCTCACAACATCCCCCCTCATTTTATCATAAGCAGTCCCTGCTTGGAGTTCAGTCCCTATACCGCTGCGGTGGTCTCCCGAGCGTTGTCCTCGTTGAGCGCCGTGGTCCAGTTCCTCCTTCTATGTGATAGAGCTTGCCCAACTTCTGGTAGCGACCTATACTAACAGGGTAAGGATGTGGGTTTAAAAGCCTCACTGGGACTCTGCCATTCTCAACAGCAAGGGTCCTAACCACACCCATATTTTGCATTTCAGGCCCTGCTTCAACTAACGCATAGTAGTCTGTCCCTCCGGGGCCCATCCGAGCTCGTCCTTGCACCAACAATTCACTTCTTGGGGGGATTTTGATGGGGTGCCGACTGGCTGGCCGTACAAATCTCAAGAGTCCAGCCGCCGCCATGGTGGCCCTGACTCTCCGGCATGTGACCGGGTGGGGGAGCAGTATGTCGGGCTCGCCAGTTAAAGAGGGTATCCCAGCAAGCAGTCACAACATTCATCCCAACAATAAAGGGGTGCGAACAACTACCATCTTCTACAATCACAACCCCACGTGCAGGTATCTCAATGCCTTCTATCACGAAATCTAACACTGCATAGCTAGTGTAAGGGATTTCGAGACCATTGGCTGCCCGCAACTGAAAAACTACAGGGACCTTCCCTAGCTTAGCTGGGGTAAAATGCTGCTCAAAGAGACTTTGCTGCATTAACGTCACCTGGGACCCCGTATCAAGTAGTGCGGTCAGCTCTACTCCCTCTATACTCACACGAATGTTGGGACAATCACCAATGACAGCCTCTGCGGCCCTCTTTTCTACCACGGATCCAATCCCTGCCCCTTGGACCTCAGCAGCAGGGATGTCTAGTTTAACGGTGGCTGTGAAGTGGTTGGCGTCCTACAAAACCTTGAAATGTGACCAGATTGTTTACATAGGCGACACATGGGTCTACCTTGTTCGTCCCACTGATTTATTGCTGATGCTAGTTGTTGTTGTTGTTGTCGTCATCTGGCTTGAGAAGGGGGTGGTCTTCCTGTAACTTGTGGTTGCAGAAAGGGTTTAAGCTCCCGAAGCAATTCCTGTGTGATGCCCGACATCTGCACCTTTACATCCTCCATAATCTCTCGTTTCAGAGTCTCTCTCCAGCTGGTATCATATAACAGAGGTGCGCATGGGCCGCTTACTGATGTGCACGATATCTCTGATTGTAGATTCCCTTGGTCCGCGTCCAACAGCAGGGCTTTTTTCGGACAGAGGAAAAGTCTTGGTCTGGATTATGTCGGACATAAGTCTTCAGGGCCCCAGCCAAAGGGCCTTCCTGCAGTCCTAACAGCAACTGATCTTTTAAGGTTGCGTCAGAGGGGGCATCATCATGATCTGTTCCTTAGTTTACTGTGGGCACTCTTAAAACCTGATCCTGCCAACAACGCCAAAATTATGTCGGGCCCCACCCTTGTTACAATGGGGGGGGCCTACTAGATTACTGCAAAGATTCAGGACCAGGGGAAGAGCACCACACAACAAACTACAGGAAGGAGGATCATTTTATAATCACCCTTTAACACTAGAACGTCCAGGTTTTTTGACTCCCCCTCCAGAGGCTAGAGCGCAGCCAAAAGGCTGCCATGCTTAAACTGAATAATTCAGCAGCCTGCGATTAGCCACCTTTCATATTTAAATGCAGCGATACCTGCCTGATGGTCTGAATGAGGGCTCTCCAACGGCCCATCTAGTCACATTCAATGCTCAGATCAGGGTGGGGGAGGTTTTCTCCTTCAAAAGAGCCTCCAAGCTCAGACAAACTGAGAGCCACCATGCCCCCCCATTTAGAAACAATCAGAATCTATTTGAAACATTTTTAATTTAGTTTCATGTTTTCAAAGTTGAACTACATTAGAAAGTTGAAATATGAAGGAACTGAAAGATCTGACAAAATGTCAAATGTTCAAAAATGTTCCATTCACTTTCAATGGGACAGAAATTTCCCAAAAAGTTGAAAAGTTCTCTAATATTAAAATTAAAAATAAAGAGGTGAAACAACATAAATCTTTGCATAGATTTTTTTAAACTTCCTGGAAGTTTTCATTGTTCACATCTCAGAAATCTGATCACAAATGAGGAGACTTCACTGCCATCAGAAAAGAGAAGTCGACTGGAGACACACTGCGCCAACAGAAAAGGCAAAAGATGGCACAATGTGGAGTGAAGAGCAGGTCGGGAGGCCCCTTCATCAAAGCCCAACTGACTGTTACGGCACAAACGGAGAGCTAACTGCCTTGGTCAGACGTACAGTGTCAACTCGTTTACAAAGTTTCCTCTGCTTCTTCACTTTGGACATGATTGAGACTATTCTGGACTGTACTGTTCAGCATGGATGCCAGGCAGAGGACAACTGATTCATGGCCCTCCCTGAACTAATGGCATTCATCTCCATCCTCCTGTGCGGGGTGGGGGTGGGGGGTGGGGGGGGGGGGGGGGGGGGGTGATCAAATTCAAACAAAAATGGGAAATCCTCTGATCTCCAAAATTATGATTTATAATAATCGTTCTGTGCGTTCTGCACACGCACAGAACGAGTGGGGGCTGACAGGTTTGCTGCAATCTCCAATGTTTGGGGGGTCTCTCGCTGCGTCAAATCTTTCAACCTAGGCAGGTACATCACCGTTGACCAGCAGCTGTCAGGGGGTCGCGAGTGACCCTGGGGAACTTTTTTTTCCCGTACTAGAATAAAGTGTAATTGCAGATCGGGTCGGGTCGGGCCGGGCTTCTCTCTCGCTGACTTTTTCAAAAATAAAATATGTTTACAAAATGTATACTAAAACGATGTGTGGTGATGTCGTGTGCCTCGTGGTCACATCACTTCTATTAAAAAATAAATAAAACAATAACAAAACTGGCGTTGCGGCTCCCGTTCCGTTATGTTTACCGTTGCCATGGAAACCCCCAAGCCTTTTTGGCTTTCGGGTTTGCTTCGGGGGAGGAAAGGAACCGCGAGTTGTTTTCTTTCTGCTAGGGGGAGGGTCACAGAAAATAGTTGAGAAGCACTGTCCTAACTGTCCTAATGGCTGTGTTCATGTGTAAACGACGTAGATGGGTGCTCGTTTGACATGCAAATGTTCACTGCTCCAGCCACTTGGCTGCCCCCGACGATGCAGGTAGAAAAGCCACATGGCTGTGCTGTCGACGTCCTAGTGTTAATGGTTCAACCATGCAACCCACGGCGAGACAAAGCTAAAATTATTACCAAAACTAAAATGTCCATCTAAATGCCGGGAAGGCAGATCCTGCAGGCGGCCACAATCCCGTCCTTATCCTCCGGCCACGCCTTTCATCCACCCCTTACATGTAGATCGGGCTGCTCCTCCGAATGTCCACACGCTGGCAGGGCTCCTCATCCTGCCCCTGCATGTACGTCGCATCGCAGCCCCTTGTCTTGGCGAAGATTCAGTCTCTCCTGTAACCCCACCAGCGACCGCACTCCTTGGACCGTCGTCTCCCTCAACCACTTCCAGCTGTCTCTTTCCTCCTCTCTCACCACCAGTTCCAGCTTTGAAGGCAGGCCTGTCACTTTGCTGATTGGGCACACCTGGTGCCCAATCTGGGATTCCATCTCGGAGGTGAAACATCAACACAAAAACCCAAACACAAAACATGCAAACAACACCACAAAAAGAAAAGGGTTTCACCTCACAACACTTCCATAGTGATGGTTCCTGATAGCAGGAGCTGATAGCTCTTGCAAGTAGGTAGTATGAAGCTGAAACGTTGGTGCTGTATGAAGAGAGCACCGTTGTATTTGTACAGTTTCTTTTCTCTCACCAGACTGGCCTGAAGCTGGATTTTAAACATTTAATATCACAGTTAGAGAGTTGTTTCAACCTGCAATACCACCTTTTCTACGTCTGACTGACCCTGTTGAGGGTTTTGGGCCGGAGCCCTACAACCCATCTGGTGAGAGGCGGAGTCCACTCTGGACCGCTCATCAGTCAAACATAGAAACTGTTGGACCCATATCGACTAAAACACAGTGAAATCAGCAAAAATCTTAGAAGAACAAAAGTTTTTAGATATTAGATATAGGCTTAAAGTAGCGATTTATTTCCACTTAACTGCACAGATGTTGTCTTGACAACTGCATGTTGTTTTGTCTGAAGATCACCAGCTGTGTTTTTATATTTTTTTGTTATTTCTGTTTTTTAGTTGGATTTCACCGGTGCAGCTGGGTGGTGAACTTTGTTGTGTTTAGTTCATTGGATTATTGTGTGTTCATTATTTGCTCTTGTTGACGTGACTTTTATCGTGTTTCTGCTGTAGTTTTGGTGCTTTTGTGTCCAGCAAATACATGTAGGAGACAGGGTTGGATCTGACCATCTAACTATTTATTACTCCTCAAAGACATGACAATCAAGACATGAAAATAAAAACAAAATGTTTGAAGGTCATAATTCAAAGTCCTCTGAGATGTAAATGTTGTTAAAATGAGCAGGTTCAGATCAGAAATGTGACATTTCTGTGACAGTGATGATCTTCTGCACGTTCAGGTCTTCACACGTACATGGACGAGGAGCCTGAAGCTTTTAGGTTTTATTCTAACATGACAAAACATTTAAAGACCCTTTTATCCAAAGTGACTCACATCAGAGGACAACAATCAAGCCACAGTAAACATGGAAATTTGAACGGTAAGTTAATAAAACATTAAGAAATGACAGCGGTTATGAAGGATTCCTTACGAAGGAAACATTTGTTGTAGCTAAAACTCCCTGAAACAAAGACCATTACAAGCGAGGTTTAGTACTTGATTCAAGCTACAGTCTTCTGAAGAAGTCCTAGGTCTGGTTCAAATCTAATCCAACCTCTATTTGAAGTCCTGATGGCAGTGGTGGGATTTGAACCCACGCTCCTCAATCCAGCGCCTTGGACCGCTCGGCCACATACCGCCAACTGTTGTACGAAAACTGCTTTTGTTTTCCACTTCCGTTCAGCTGACTTCACCTGTTTTACACTATTTCACAACAACATCGTCTCAAGCCTCCATTTCTTTATTCATTCATTCATTTCCACTAATTTTGGATCATAACATAAAGATTCATTACGAAATATGAAAATATTAGACACAACGGCAGTTTGTTTTTGTTTAGAGGCTTTAATCAGCGATTAGAAAAGTAGTTAAGATCACATTCTGATGTGACTTTAGAAATTAAAGAAGGCAGAGATGATTGTGTTGGTTCTCTCTTTCAACATTCATAAGTACTTTATTCATTATTTGTTAAATAACATACAGTGAACATAATTATCTCAATTGTAAATTTAAAGCATTTTATCTAAATATATTTATTGAAAGCTTGATTATAATTGATAAGGGAAACATCCAAGGTGCTTCATCGGAGCTGCATCTGTACTTGGAAAAGTTCTTTAAATGTTCTCACACTGAGTAGATTGTAATGGTTTATAGAGCAAATCTCAGTCTAGATCCTGTTTGACTGGATCAACTAACTGATGAACTTAATCAATGTTTCAGTTGTCCAGTAATTCTAGGAGTTATTAGTCTTATTTCTAAGACACTGGTGGATCAAAGGATGACAACGGCACCCTGGAAACAGAAGGTAGTTTTTCATTAATTAATTAATTATTAAATTTTTTATTAAATACAGGAATAAAGATGTGTATTAGTTACTGTGTACAACCTACACAATACAGTGTAAACAGCAGTTGAATTCAGCGGCAATAACATCAAATGGCCACTAGATGGAGACTTAAGACACAAATGAATTAACCTCCAGCTGCTGAAGATCATAAACAGAATTATACGGACTGCAAAGACAGTGAAGTTAACATTCAAGTGTAACTACAGAGTTAGACAGTAAACCTTTGCATAAGAAATACACATTGGGCTGAACAAAGGGCGCCGGTTTTCAAAAGAGAGGAGTTAATTTATTACAATAAACACTGCACTTGTATGTCACGAACGCCTACAGGATTCATACAGGTATAAGATGCTCCTTTGCCACACCCACATACTGTAGGCCACACCCAGAAACTGTAGGCCACGCTCATATATTGTGGGCCGCACCTCGTTAAGATGAGCAACACCGCAATGAACTTAAAGCCGCTGGCAGCAGAACTACAAGATGCATCCTGGGTATTGTAGGCTTTAAACTGCAAGTAGGGCTTTTCATAAATGGAAATTAAACAGAATAATGTAAGAAAAATGCTTAGATAAGAGTGGATGGATGGATTTTGGCTTATTGCACTTCAGCTGTTGCTGGTAGTATTTTAACTTGATTTAATCAAGATTTGGATTTCTCGATTCTACATTTTTGTGATTGATTTTCATTTAAAATTGGTCTCATATTTATTTTAATGTTTTTCTTTTTTATCCTTTTATCCTGTCTTCAGTTTTCTGTCCCTCAGTGGTCCTCTCATTTATACTTTCCTTACTGCTTTGACTTTTCATCCATCTACCTTGAATAAGAAGTTTAGATGTAGAAAGTGAAAACTTTTTTTTTATCTATTTTTTTAAAACTTTCAAAGGGCATCATAGTATGTACATTTTTCCTCTTTTAAATACTGGACGTGCTCTCCCTGATAAAACAAAACAGTTTTAACTTCAAGACCACATGGTGAAGAAGACTTTTGGGAACATTAAGATCTTATTTTACCACTGAGGCCATGTCCTTATTGTTTATTTCCTCTTCAATTAAGCCTGCAGCTGATTCAAAATGATCCAAAAGGTGAATTGAATTGAAATGATCTATCTATGCATTGATCTATCCTCTTTCTTTACTAAGCACACTATAATCAAATTAATGTATAATACCAGCATGCTAATGAAAAGTTGTACCGTTCGTCTTTACGAAAGCTGTGGTAAATATAAAAACAAACTATTAGAAAACAAACTGCTTTAGTCTGTGTGTTTTTAAGTTTGAAGGTAAAATGAGTTTTTTTCCGTTTCCTGACTCAACATCACTTCACATAACACAAATCTGATTCTGTCACTGATTACAGCTCTTTTGTTTAGTTGTGTGTGTGTGTGTGTTGCTCCATCACACTCCTCAACACAACTCACTCCCCCGCTGACTCGTCTCCTCGCTCTCAATATGTCACCTTGTTTGTTGCTGTGATTGCTCGTAGCCCTAACCATTCCCAGAGTGAGAACAGGAACAAATGTATACTATCACGGCCACGTTTGTTCAACCATCTACCAGAGGACCTGGAGCAGCTAAAAGTGTGGATGTTTTTAAAAAGCAACTCAAGACCCATTTTCTTAATGTACCTTTTAATTAAGCTTTTGCAGTTCTTAATTAATAAAACTTCTCAAAGCAGATAGTTTGTATTCACTCAGTCATCACAAATATTGAAGCTGAAAAAAGACATTTACAGGTTACAGGTAATTATTGTGTTTGATAACTGCAGTTTAATGTCTGGTAGATTTGAGCAGGTATGAAGTGAACATCCATCATCCACCATCCACGACTGAAGCTGGTTTTTCTTCACAAGTCGCTCCTCTTTCCTTTCTCCTCCTTGTGGAAGACTTCTCCATCAGGCTGCTGTCTCCACTTCAGGGTGACTCCACCCACTCCGTTGTCCTTCAGTCTGTCCTGCAGCTGGGAGACACAAACAGGAGACTGTTTCAACCACAAACCTAAATCTGTGTTGCTGCTTTTATTCCAGAAATGAAACCATTTCAATTCCACACTTC